>PISW01005686.1:0-127320 GCA_004023785.1 Mungos mungo
ACACAGGGCTCGAACCCACGAACCATGAGATCATGACCTGAGCCGAAGTCAGACGCTCAACAGACTGAGCCACCCAGGTGCCCCTGCCATAGAGATTTTTAAAGGTGTCTCTCACAATGTGCAATTCTATCTGTAGGGTAAATTTATAGAAATAGAATTCCTGGGCCACAGATAGGTCCGTGCCCTGGTAACCCGATACGTTTTGCAGGTCTTTATGGAAGGTCCACTGGATCAGTGCTGTGTTCGAGGGCTTGCTGCCCCCGCACCCCTGCCTGTTAATAGGGGTGTTATTAAACAGATGTGTTTCCGTTGCTCCTTAATATTTTTAGTTTTTATGTTATGAACTTAGACATTATATTGTTGGTGCACAGATATTCAGGGCTGTTAGACCTCCGTGGTGAACTGTACTCTTTCTTAAGAGACCTGTTTTATTTTAGCACTTTTCTCACTGCTTTCCACTTCAAATTTGTCTGGTAAGGTTTCGCCTGTGCTTTTCTTCATATTATTGTACATTTTCATTTAGGATTTTTCAAACTTAAGCTTAATTTATCAGTTCACTTGGATATGCATGTTTACTCATATATTATATTAATTTCTTTTTAATTTTTTAAATGTTTTATTTATTTTTGAGAGAGAGAGAGACAGCATAAGCAGGAGAGGGTCAGAGAGAGAGGGAGACACAGAATCTGAAGACAGGCTCCAGGCTCTGAGCTGTCAGCAGAGAACCTGACACAGGGCTTGAACTCACGAACCGTGAGATCATGACCTGAGCTGAAGTCAGACCCTTAACTGACTAAGCCACCCAGGCGCCCCTATTTAAAAGAAATTTTTAACATTTATTTAGTTTTGAGAGAGACAGAGTGTGAGCAGGGGAGGGTCAGAGAGAGAGGGAGACACAGAATCTGAAGCAGGCTCCAAGCCCTGAGCTGTCAGCAAGGAGCCTGATGTGGGGCTCGAACTCCCAAACTGTGAGATCGTGACCTGAGCTGAAGTCAGCTGCCCAACCAACTGAGCCACCCCGACGCCCCTGGACTCATATATTATATTAAATCTTAATTTAGGAATGCAGTTTCCAAAGTGCCTAGGAGGTTCCGCCAGTCGAGCATCCGACTCTTGATTTTGGCCCAGGTTATGATCCCAGGGTTGTGGGATCAAGCCCTGTATCAGGCTCTGTGCTGCGTGTGGAGCCTACTTGAGATCCTCTCTCCCTCATCCCCTCTCCCTCTCTCACGTGGGAAAGAAAGAAATGCAGTTTCTTCCACCTACATTATTTTATGAAATCATTTTGTTCAAACCCTTTGCATGCATTTTCAAGATTACAGGTTTCTTCTCCAACATTAGAGATACTGTTCTGAGTCATTTATCCCAGTTTTTCTGGAGCACACCATCATGATCTCCTTCTAAAAGCCGAGATACCACGAGTTTTGTATCCATGTGTATGAACACCACTGCAGAAGCGATCCCGAGCTACAAACACTTGAACATTCTTGAACATTCTGTTGTTTCCTCCATTTGTAGGTGTCTGTTTAGGAGATGCTCAATGGGGCTACTCATTGTATTGCTTTTTCCCTTTCCTTTATTATTTTTTTTATAAGGAACACATGGGAATACGTAGAAATATAAAGACATAAATGGCAAACATTCTATGGGGCTTATATTTCAAAATATGTATTTACAAAACTCTCCAGTCCTTTCCATCCACAGCTTCCATGCTCAGACAAGGCAATCCCTTTGAATCCTTTTAGTTTTCTTGCATTTTCTCTCTATTTTTAAATAGCACACCTATGCTGCTTTTTTTTTTTAAGTTCTTAAAGTTTGAGCTACGATCTATTGAATTCCCACAATAGAAAATGTGGATGTGTTTCTTTCACTCTGTTCTTCGCTCTTAAGAATGAGGAGAACTTAGTTCCCCTAATCCAGTTATGTGACAACTTTGGAGACTAATTAAATCTGTAAATGTGTGTGTTATTGTGATTGTAGGAATCCTAGCTAAAGTTGAGCCCGGCATTGGATCCTAGCTCCATTTCCTTTCTTGTACAACCTTGTGGGTTTTCCCCGCCATGGTTACTATTGACTTTCTTTCTTTTGAGTGGTTTTCTCTGTATTTATCATTAGTTTACTCCAAACTCTCTGACAGAAGTATAAATCTTGTCTCACTGTGTTCAAAATTCCAGTACTATCTCCCTGGAGGCTCCTGGCCTTTTGTTCCAATCAAGAATGGTCACTCTCTTAGCCTGCTGCCCAGACTGTCATTTTGGGGGCTCTGTCCACCACCATCCAGGGGTCCCCTTCATTCTCTTCTCTGTCGAATCACCTGTCTTCGGGCTTTGCCTCTGGTTATTCTCATTTTGGCAGAGCCATTTTCCAGTGGTCTGAGAAGATCTTCATCTCTGAAACTGTTCTTATTCTGGCTCCATAGTTGATTGGTCATTTGGCTGAATGGGAGGCCTGCCTTTGACTCCCCTAGAATTTGAAGGGCCGTTATATTCTAGCTTCCAGTGTTGTTGAGAAGTTGCTCTGATTCTGGATCCTTTGGATGTGACCCCAGCTTGCCCATCTCCCGCCAACACACCGCCTCTCTGGGTGCCTCCACACCTCCTCCTCACGCCTAGGAGTCTGAAGTTTAATGATAATGTGCTTGGATATCCATTTTCGGGCGTTGTGCTGGGTTCTTTATTTCTATTATTTTATTTTTATTTTTTATTTTAATTCTAGTACAGTCACCAGACAGAGTTATATCCGTTTCAGGTATACAGTATTGTAATCCAACACTTCTATACATCACCCAGTGCTCATCACAACCTGTGCCGGGCTTTTGATGATTGGACCTTCCTATGTGGAAATACCGCCTTCAGGTCTAAGAGATTAACTCGCACAATATTATAGTTTTGAACCATTTCCTTCCTTTTGTTCTTTCTTCTCTCTTTCCAAAACTCATGTTATCAGATACTTGATCTCCAGGACAAATCCTCTAACTTTTCTCTCTTTTCTATTCTCAATCTCTTTATCTCATTATTCTATCTAAAAAAAAAAAAAGTTTTTGCCTTTATCTTTGAATCCTTCTATCAATTTTTAAACTCATGCAATTACATATACTTGTTTCCTGAATCTCCTCCCCACAACACTTTTTATTTAAGTTTTTTTTATTTTGAGAGAGAGAGAGCATGCGAGCAGGGGAGGGGGAGAAAAAGAATGAACCCCAAGAAGGCTCTGTGCTGTCAGCTCGAACTCATGAACCGTAAGATCATGTCCTGAGCCAAGATCAAGCGTTGGACACTTAACTGACCGAGCCGCCCAGGTGCATCCCCCACCCCACACCACTTAAATAGGTTTTTTTTCCTGCATTCTATTCTAATTTCCATGGATGCCACAGCTTCCTTTTATCTCTCTGAGGATATCAATACAATATTGGGGGGGGTTTCTCTGTTCCCTACCTTGATTCACTTTCTTTTAAGCTGTTTTTCTATTTGCTTGGTGTTTGGTTTTTTAAATTTTTTTATTGTTTATTTACTATTGATACAGAGAGAAATAGAGCATGAGCAGGTGAGGGGCAGAGAGAGAAGGAGACACAGAATCCAAAGCAGGTTCCAGGCTCTGAGCTGTCAACACAGAGCCTGATGCGGGGCTTGAACCCATGAACCGTGAGATCATGACCTGAGCCGAAGTCGGATGTTTAACCAACTGAGCCACCCAGGTGTCCCAGTGTTTGTGTTTTACATTAGAGGCTTTCTTAACTCTGTTGGTCTTTGGCTCGTCGCTAAGAGTGAGGCATTATGATGAGGACTGCGGGTTCAGGCACACACTCCACAGAGGGGTTACAGCTGGAGGCCCCTGGGCAGGGAGCAGACTGCTTTCAGGAGGACTCCCCGCCCCTCTGCCTTGGCATTATCTGTTCTCTTGGCCAGTTAGTTTCTGCAGAGAAGAACGTGTCCGTCTCCGGCCCCGGGTGGTGGGGTAGGGCTGGGGAAATGTGCCTAGATGCCTACTTCTGGGAGCTCGGTGGGGAAGGAGGGCCAGGGAAGTAATGGGGGTCTCATCACTGAACATGCAGACCCCGTGGGCCCTCAGGGTCTCTCTGGGTGTCCCTCTCCTAAACCTCCTTTTGGCCTGGCGGTGGCGGGGCTGGGGCCTGCCTGCTGCTTATACAGCCTTGGGCCAATGCTATAGGGTTCAGTCACAGCCACATCCTGCCTTGGACTCGTTGTGCCTCCCCTCCCTGCGCCTGGCTGGGATCCTGGGCAGAGAAGCGGCTTTGCCTCCGCCTTCCCCACCCCGCGGGCCTCCGTGCTGGAAGTTAGACGCAGCTCTTTCTCCCCAGCTGTTTCTCTGTGCTCCTTCCAACGCCCCTCGACCCCAATCCCAAAATTCTGTTTATATCTCTTGCCTGCTTTCATCTTTCTGTTCTCTTCCTTTGATTTCATCTGTTTACTGTCACCTTTTTAGTCACATCAGGGAAGAAACAGAGAGAAAGATGTTTAGAGCCCCACATTTTGCTTTCATTTCGATCCTTTCTGAATCACTCTGTTATAGGTGTTTCAGAGTGATCTTTTCAAACAGCGAGCCTGGCCTTCCCTGGCTTCGGCTTAGAATCAGGGCTCCCGATGTTTTCTGAGGATATGAGTCCAAAGTCTTCAACTTGGCTTAAAGGCCTGCATGCGTGCCTCCTGCCTTCCCTCCCTCTTCACTTACTCTTTTCCAGCTGAGCTAGACTTTGAACGTGCTGTTTCCTCTGCCTGAACTCTCTTCCCTCGCCTGTCCTTCACCTAGTTGATTTCTGTCACCCTTCAGTGTTCACCTCTGATCTCCCTCTTCAAGGAAGTCTCGTTGACCTCCAGACCAGGTCAGGTCCTGGTTGTGTGCTCTCATAGCCCCCTGTCTGCACATTTAGACACCTAAGGAGTCACCGATGTCTGTGTCCTTCATGAGGTATAAGCATTTAGCTTATACACGAGTCAGCATTTGCTCTTATACCAACCTTTCAGCCTCACGGCTTACAACAGTTAACATTTTGTTCACCCTTATGGGTCTGCAGGTCGGCTGTGGCTCTGCTGGCCCCTCTGGGCTTGGCTCTGGGCTGAAGGTCACATTCAAGTTTGTTCCATGTAGTATTTCTTCCTTCCAGGACAAGGCTCAAAGAGTCTCCAAACTGCAGGCATTTTGTTCTCATGGTTGACAACAGAAGCTCAAGAAGGCTGCTGAAAATGCACAGTCCTTCTCGAAGCTTTGGACCCAAATGCCACATCCCTTCAGACTCCATTGAACGCAGCAAGTCACATGGCCAAGCCCGCCATCCAAGGTGGTGGGCGGCAGCCCCTCCCATTAGGGTTTGGGCTTTAGAGAAGATACATTTGCTAGACAATAATACAGTCTAGCGCAGTGAGAGGCGTAGGAACCTCCGCGGACAATGACAACATTGGAACCCATTTTCTAGGGCCCTGCCAGCCCGTGACTTCTCCTGAGATGATTCTCCATTGTAGTGCACATATTAAACACCTACTGCATACACACATGCTTGTTGTGTAGGTACCCAGACCTCACTGGGGAGAAGGTATTGAATGCTAGAGAGGACACCTGCCTGCTTTGGCGCCCGTGCAGGTAGTGAGTATTTTAAGCACCATCCCTGAATATATGCAAATGCAAGTTACGTATTTAACCCTAAGTCCCTTCTCCAGGACTTAGATAGTTCAGTCACCAGGGTCTGCTATATTCCCTGATGACCAAGGAGAATGTGTGGACATAAAAGTGTAGAGCACAGCTAGACACACAGAGTTTTCAAGTCCGCCCGGGTCACAGATTTAAAAAGGAAGTTTCTTTATTTATTAATCGAATGCGCATTGGTTAGATGCTGTTCAGGGCTGGGCACTCTGCGGGTTCCTGGCAGGGAGATGGGGAGCGGGGGCGGGTACATTACATCGCAGAGCCCACGGCAGCATTTGAAAGAAGCCTGCTTCCTGTCTGATGAAATGTCCCAGTTGGATCAGCCCTTAGGGGCCTCACAGACCAACCCTTTCAGACAGAGCACGTGTCATTTCACCAAGCTGTGGAATGGCAGAGCTGGGACCGGGTTCCTGGTGAGGTGTTCTTTCCTGTCTTTGGAGAACAAAGAAAATCCGTTTAGAGAGGACCCCTGGGAGCAGGAGGACAGGGGGTTGGTGGCTGCGCTGCAGGCTGGCGGGATGGGTCCTGGTCAAGCGTGTGGGAGCTGGGCCTCTCGGGGACTCAGAGGCGGCCCGGGCTCCCAGCCCCTGTGCGGAGGCTGGCCCCGCTTCCAGCCCCGCGGATGGCCCGAGCCTGGGAGCCCAGGGGCTGGGTGGGGCTGATTTAATCACACCGAGCGGGTGTGGGAGCCCGGGCTCCTTCTCTCTGCTTAATCCAAACCATATTAAAAACAAGCCTCTCCAGGGGCCTCTGTTCATAATAAGTGGTTTATGCTGCGGCTTCCAGTGGGGGGATTTGTTCGTCTTTCATTCATTCCTCCTCAGCCTTCCCCCTCCCGTCCTCCTGCGCCTGTGGATGGCAGGAGGAAAATATAGAAAAATGGTTCACATGCATGAAAATGGATGGTAAAAATAAGGATTTCGTTTTTTAAGAGCTCATTGCTTGAGTTTCTCTCTCTGGCCCTCAACCTGGTGTCTAAGTCCCTCACCCCAGGCGCCCCAGGGGTGGGGGCAGGAGGGGCTTGCAGGCCTGAGCAGCCGTTCGGGGTATGGGGCTCAGACGATCTGGGTGGGGGCGCCCAGGGCCGGACGGCCAATCCTCTCCCGCATGGCATAGCTCTGGGGGCTTGGTCCACAGATTAGGGACAGGAATGCAAAAGGGCTGCACAAAGAGCGGGGTGTGGGCTTTGGCCGCATGAGGCCAGTCTCCCCCAAAGCACGTGCCACAGCCAGATGGGTCCCCACCTGTGCCACAGCCCTGCCGGGTCCCCGGGCCATCCGCCTCCGAATCTCCTTCTTCACATGGAGTGTAAGTCCCCCCCACCTCCACCCCAACAAATGGGTCCTCCCACTCCGGCCCCTTCTTGGCTCTGCTCTGGACATGAGGAAGAGGACTCCATGCTTGGTGGCTTTCTCTGCTTCTCAGGTTCCTGCCCCGCTTAGCACGGCCGGTTTTGAATTCCAGGTGAGAAGGAGCCGGCCCGGCCCTCACTGCCTGGCTCCCGTGGGAAAGCTTTTCAACCAGGCCGAGCGCTTGGGAAGGAGGAGCGCAGGGCTCTGGAATAGAAACTCAGACTCAAGTGGGTTAAACGCCAGCCCTGACATTTAATTAGCATCTCCTGCAGCTCCCACACTTGAAGAGTACCTGTTATTTCTCTTCTTTTACTCACAGTACACCGTGCACCAGGAGCGTTTTCCTGAGCTGCCGAACGACTCTGCAGAAGTCAATCACTTTGGAGCATGAGAAACACTTCTGCAAGCCTGCCTGCTGCGGAAGGGGGGGCGCTCGGGAAGTGGGGGGCTGCCCTGCGGGGGGCGAGGCGTCTGGGGGGAGGGCAGGTGTCCCCTCAAGCTCCCAGCTGTTAGTCGGCCCACCCTCCCAACCCCCCTGAACATGGTACTTCTTAGAGTGGTACACGTGGGGTACAGTGGGGTACAGTGAACCCCATACCACTTGCCTCTGAAAACAGCAAGGGGGGAGCCCCAGCTGAACTTCGGTGCCACAGCCCCAGGGGAGCCCCCTGCCTGCCTGGCTGGGCTGGGGTGGCTGGGTGCAAGTCATGGCTAGAGAGACGGCCCTACATACACAGCCTCACCCATAGGTAGCAAACAAAGTAAAAGGAAGGTGTAAATGGGGGCCTGGACTGGTCTGGGAGCTTTGGGGAACCACTTAGAGGCAGAGATCCTGACAGTTGGGACAAGGCAGGGGGAGGCATGTGTGGAAGGTTCCAGGCAGAGAACAATGTCTGTGCTGATGGATTCTCTGAGGCGGGAGGGAGCTGGGGACCTCGTAGGAACAGGACAGGTGTCTGTCACAGCCAGTCCTTTTTCCGTGTCTTGCTGCCGCTGCCCGGCCTCAGGCCTGGCCACGTAAGCCTCTTACTGAGCCTCTGGGCTCCTTCCCTTGCACCCCAACTTGTTGGTTGCCACCAGGATGGTCTCTAGAACACACAGTTTGACCATCACATCCACGTATCCAGGGCAGCTAGCGTCTCCCGCGGCCTACTGAGATAAGGCCTTGAGCCCTGTGGCCCCACTGTTCCCTTGTTTTTCTCTTGCAGCCTCAGTTTAGCTGCAGGGGGCCACTTACCTCCTGTGTGCATGCCCGTGCTGTCCTGCCCGCGTACCTATGCCCGTGCCTGAATTGTCTCCCTGCATTGCCATCAAGCCCATGGAGCATCCTACCTAGGCTTCAGGACCCCTCCCCACATGCAGCTACCCCACGAGACCCCCAACTCTATCAGTGCGGGGACCCTCCTGAGGCGCTGGCCAATGTGTGGCCATAACCGATGTGCCGCAAGCCAAGAACGGCTTGGGCTGCAGGCTGGGGGAGTCTAGCTGAGGTCCAAGGGCAGGCCCCTTCCTTAGACCTCAGAGGAAGGTCTAAGAAGACCTTGCCTCTCGCCGTGCAAGTCCTGGAGCTACGCCCTCTCCCCATTCTGACCCGCTTCCCCTGCCCCTGAGGGAGGGCTAGGATCGCTCTTGCTCCGCTGAGCGGAGTGTCTGGAGTGTCTTAATGCCCAGCCTGATGCCATGTTTGCCTCTTTATCCCAGAACTGCCTGGATGCTGGGGCTACACGCGCAATGTGGAATTATGGGACGACCATGGATCTGGGTTCGAATCCAACCCTGCCATCCATTACCGTCTTATTCTTAGGCATATTATTTAACCTGCCTCACCTTCCACTTCCGGAGAGACAATAAGACGTCCCTTTTCGGGGTGTTGTAAAGGCTGAGTGAGAGAAATGAGATCGTGTAACGGGCTAGAAGCATAGTAAGGACTTATTCTAGGAGCTGCCAAGATAGTGGTGACTTTCTTGTCTGGAATAAACCTTACTTTGGTTCTTTGAATCACACTGGGGTAGAGGCTTGGGATCCTGAGGCAGAGGCCCTGGCATTTCGAGTCTTCTTCTCCGCTACTCTTTTATCCCTCAGCCACCCCGGCAGAGCCGGGTTTAGGCATTACTCACACTGTCATTCCCCTGGCGAAGGCGGGGTTCTCTCACGTTTGACCTGCTTCTGGACCCTGAGCTGACAACAGGATCACCTATTGAAGGGACAGACCCACAGGGCCCTGACCACCCATGACCTGCCTCCTCGGAGGAGAGGAGAGCCCCTCTGTCCCTTTAATTATGCACCCAGGGCAGAGCTGTGGGCGCTGGGTCACATCCCTCAGCGAGGTGTGTGAAGTGTCCCAGAAAGGCTTTTTCTTCAGGAATTAGGCTTGCCTGTTTGATGTTGTGGAGTCGGGCAGGTCTACATGCAAATTGGACCCTATGACTTACTAACTGTGAAGCCCGGGGCCAGCCACTTAATTTCTGAGCCTGAGCGTTCTCTTCAGTAAAACATTATGAAATACAAAAATGTCCTCGCTCCCGGAAATACCTGTTGATTCACCCCGCATATAGGTGGGGGGCCCCCTGCATCGGAAGGATGCTTCTCGGGGCCTGGAAACGTGGACCACAAGTTCTGCCCCGTGGAGCTTATGGTCCAGTGCGATGGGAACCAGACTCCAGCAGCGGTGGAGGAGGAGGGGCAGGCAGGAGTGAAGGCTGCTATTGAAATGGAGCAACAAGAGGGTGACATTGAAGCCACGGGGGTTGGGAGGGAGTGGAGGGGGTGGGCCTGGGGCATGCAGGGCATGGCCTTCCTGGCAGTGGGACCAGCCAGTGCAAAGTCTCTGAGCCTTGTGATTCTGAGGGGTGACAAGGAGCCTGTGGGGCAGGAGCTGAGTGAGAAAATGGCGGAAAAGCGGGAGGTTGGGACAACAGGAACTAGCAGGTGGGTGCAGGCTGGGTGGGGCCACGGGGAGGGCCTTGAGCAGAAGGGTGACAGAGCCTGATGACATTTAAGAGGACGGCTCCACGTGCTCTGCTGAGAATATTCTCTACAGGAACACGAGGGGCACAGTGCCGCCCGTTGGAAGCGGCTGAAATAATCCAAGTGAGAGGTGAAGGGGGTCTGGCCCAGGTGCCAGCAGTGGATACATTTTGCAGCCAGAACCTAAAGGATTTCCTGACAGGTCGGGGAGTGGGAGAATGAGGGACGTTTTGGTGTGAGTAATTGCAAGACGAAGGTGTGGAAGACTACGGGCCCGGAGAAGGTCTGTGGGAGTCCTGTTTTGGGCACGTTACCCTTGAAGGTCTGCTGGACCCTCAGTGGAGGTGCGGGAAGGCGGCTCGCTATGAGTCTGGAGCTCAGGAGAGCGGGCTAGGCTGAAGACGTAAGTTTGGGGGGCATGGCACCGAGAGGGGGGTTAAGGCTGGAAGGACAGAAGAGATGCCCAAGGGATTCCGTGTAGATCGAGGAGAGATGGGGGGCCAGAGCCAGAGCCCTAGATGCTCCAGCCAGAACTCAAGTAAATGCTGAATAACGTACCAGATATTGTGATGTTTATTCTCTCAATGTCAGAGTCCCTCTCTATTCTTCTGAATGAATAGTGAGATCCTTTTTCTTTTCAAATCATCTATCCATTTATCATCTGTCTATTATCAATCTATTAACTACCTATCTCTTATCTATTAACTATCTATTGACTATCGTCTATCTATCATCTATTACCTATCAATCATCTATTAATTGTCTATTATCTATCTACAGTCTATCTATCCTTCTCTGAATCTTCTCTCAGTCATATACTTTGTATGCTAAGACTCTGTCTCATTTCAAAAGTGCTGATTTGAGTCTCTTTTCAAATGCGTGCATTGTCACACCAGATGATCAAACGTATATTAGCAATCGCTTGGCGTCTGTTTGCTTGGAGTGCCAGATCCAGCTCCCCTGTCCCCAGTTCTGGAAAAGCGCACCCGTCGGGAATCTCAGGTGGTCCTCGTGGCCGAAAGGGGACTCATGCAACTGAGGCCTTAAGAAGTGAGGCCTCCTCCTGGCACCAAGCTGGCAGTCCGTCTCACAGATTTCTTTCCACACGCAGATCTTGAGTCAATGAAAAAACACAAATGCAACCAAACAAAAAGCCATCAATGACAAAAGACACAATCTGAATTCTGAACCTGAGATCAGCCAGGACTCTGGGACCCCCCCCCACCACCCACCTCCCGCCCCAGGTCCCAGAGCTCACCCAGCGCTCCCTGGGGACGGCCAGCAGAGCAGTCACCTGATTCCTCTGCATGCAAAAAACCTTGTATTTGGGTAAAACTGCATTTTTGGAAGCCATGTTCTGTGAAAGGGACATGTTCCTCTGAAGGGGCTCAAGTCATTAGCAGAGACGGGGCTGTCGAGAGGTGCTGTGGCTTCTGGAGTTTAATGAGTAAATTTAAATGTTAGATGCAAATTAGATGCACTATCAATTCTAGCTGCGAAGAGCAAAAGGGGTAGTTAAACAGCCTCGAGCCTTTCTTCCGGACGGACAGGCTGCAGAGGGTATCTCTCGAAAGCACACCTGATCTCTGCAGCCCTCCCCCGTCCTCCGGCTGGGCCAGACAGGGCACGGCTTAGGGGGCGGCCATGGGCCAGTCCTGCCGGGCGGGTCAGGGCTGCGGCCACTCAGCTCCCACCTGCCTGCAATAATGCCGCCTCAGAGGGCCCTCGCTTGGTCTGGAGGCGCCAAATCCTGTTAGCAGGAGAGAGGCCTATTTCCATACCTCTCTCATCACCACCGCCAGCAAGCGGATTAATTAAAATGCACATGCAAATACATCAGTTACAAACACAGCATCCCTCTTCACATGCAAATGCAATCAATAGGTACCCAGATGATTTGCATAATGGCACAAGAAGACGGAATTTGTTATACTGTGGCTTTTGGGGTGAAAACTTAAAATCTTCGCCTGCGTCATATGTGACCTGAGCCTGTCTGGCCCAGTGTTCTCTGTCCTGGTCCTCCGCCACCCAGGGCACTCCCTCCAGGAAGCCCTCCTTGTCAATACCACCACAGTCTCTGCCCCCTCCGTGCCTCCCCTCAGTACCCACGCCCCATATCAGGGGTGGGTCACCGCTCTGCACTTGCCCACACTCTGCCCTGACGGTGCTTTCCCTGTGGGCTTGAGGTGGAAAAAAGCCTGTCCTCCTTATGTCCCTCCCCCCCCCATACACGGCTGGTGAGAAGCTCAACACGGGAAGGAGGTCTGTAATGACACCCCCTCGCCGTCCAGTCAGGAGACTGAGACCCTGAGCAGAGCGATGAGGTGGGCAAGGCGACACCGATGGCCCTGGAGGAGGCCAGCGGCCCTGAGAAGGTGCGCAGGGACACGGCAAGGTGTCTCCTTCCCTCGGGCCATCACTGTTTCCCTGCATCACTTGGCCTCCAGGGGCTGTGAGTCTCTGGAGAGACTCTTGGTCATAAACAACTCTCAGGACAGAACTCGGCTGCTATTTGCCAGGTGGGGGCTGGAGACTTCCAGAACCCCGAGAAGGCACATCTCCTGCCTTCAAGGATTCGGAGATTGCTAACATTTTTTGTTTCTAAGAACTACTTCTACATCAGAAAAAAAATATTGAGGGTTTTCTCTTCACACAACAGAATGTGTGTGAAAGTACGTATGTTAATTGAGAAGATAAAGAATAGCAGACAGCACAGTGAATCTGCAGAGCACATACACTTCAGATGTCGCTTATCTATGTGATGACATATTTTTTCAGCCCGTGGGCAATGCTTGGGGTGCCGTCGGGTCTGTGGATGTGTCAGCGGCTTTCCCGTCCCCCGGAGAGTACCACTTAGAGTTACTGGGGTAGAGAGAGCTTCTGTCTTGGAGGCTATGTTTAGTTCCCGGAAGGGAACCTGCTGTCCGGTTTCTTCCGGAGGCTCTTACAGGTGGAAACCGGCCCTGAGAGTCTTTCCTCCAATCTTTCTGTTTCTGTAGGTGAGTGTGGAGGGGGTTAGGGACTGGAGAGACGAGGGGATGGGAGATTGCCAGGGTATCGGGCCATTTCTCAGAAGGATGTGGATGTTGGGCCCAGAGCAAATGGGAGGTGGCCAGCAATACCAGTTATAAACTGCCATTGACGAAGTAGAAAATGTGCAAAAGGAGATGCTGTAGCTAACAGGTGGATGTGCTGTGCACCTGGACCGGTGTCTCCCATATCAACCCAGGGCTCCGTGTTCTCCAGCGTCTGCACTGAGTCGTGCTGTAAGAGGCAAATTCTAGCAGACAGAAGTAATTAAACAGGAACCCCAAGCTTTGCCGGCATCTCTCAAAGAGCATTAGATGATGGAGTTCGAGCCACAGCAAAATCTGTCCATGTTCCCTTTCCTTCTTCCACACTCTGTGGCCTCTCTCAGAAGCTCTCGCTTGGCAAACATTCCAGAATGTTCCCTGATACGTTTGCTTCTGCTTTTCCCTCTCTTGCCTCCAGGCGGTAGACTTAACCTCTGTCACATCGGGTGTGTTGTCTCTCCGGCTTGCCCATTATGCCAGAGGACGGGCCTGGGGCTGACCCAATGGGCCAGAACCTGCCGCCCTGCATTCTGCCTCTCTGGGGCCGTCTCTCTCTCCCTCCGTTCATCCTAACGGCTCTGCAAAAAGCCAGGCAATGGGTGGGCAGAGCTCTCCCGAAAGATCAGGGCTGAGGAAGAGCTGAGCTAAATTCTCCCAGGCAGGTGGGGTGGGCCAGGGCCCAGGAGGTGAGGAAGGATGGAGCCTGGGATGTGGGTGCATTTCCACTCGGATACGTCCTATCATTTAGTCTTCACCACACCCTACGAGGGAGGGAACTACCCTCGTGTTACACGGGAGGAAATGCGTCTCAGAGGTTAGCCAGGCGGTGAGCAAGTAACCAGTTTGTAAGCAAGGTCTTAGGTAAGTAAGAGGTTAACCAAGGTCGTAAGTTATCAGCAAGCAAAGTTCCTGACGTGCTGCACGAATGCTCAGGGAAGCCCCCCACGGTCCCCTCAGGCTTTGACAGCATTTTGACCCCCGGAGTCCTAATCCAAACAGTTCTGTGTTTCCCCATATGGTCTCGGGTGCTTTCGGGCCATCCCTTGACCATTTTCTTAGTTCAAGTCCAGCACATCAGGCATTCGGTTTGCTTAGATGGGGATTTTCATACTATAGATCCATGCTCTCGTATGCTTGTTCTGAGGGAAAATAACATTTTTCTTCAGGTATTTTATTTTTTTTAATTTTTAAAAATGTTTTATTTATTTTTGATACAGAGAGAGACAGAGCATGAGAGGGGGAGGGGCAGAGAAAGAGACACAGAACCGGAAGCAGGCTCCAGGCTCCAAGCTGTCAGCACAGAGCTTGACGTGGGGCTTGAACCCATGAACGTGAGATCTGACTGGAGCCGAAGTCAGAGGCTTAACCGACTGAGCCACCCAGGCGCCCATTTTCAGGTATTTTAGACGCACTCTGGCCACGCCAGCCCGCTCTCCCACTTCCAAACATGGCTGTGTCTTTCCGTCTTCTGCCTCTGAAAGGGCTTCACAGCCCGGCACCTGCCTTCCATCCTGGGCTCTGCTGGGCAGGCTGCGTCCAGTTAAAGTTGGCCACGTCACTGGTTCCACAGAGGAGGGAAGAGAAAAGGAGGTGTCCAGCAGCAGCTTGGCTTTATCCCCCCAAATTCCTGTGTTGAGATCCCAACCCCCAGAATGTGACTGTATTTGAAGGTAGGGCCTTTAAAGTGGTAACTAAATTAAAACGCCGTCACGAGTGTGGGCCCTCCTGCAAGTGACCCGTGCCCTTGTCAGAAGAGATCGGGACGCAGCCAGGTCCTGGGGGAAGGGACCACCATGTGGGGACACGGAGAGCAAACAGCTGTCTGCAAGCCATGGAGAGAGGCCTCACAAGAAACCGGGCCCGCAGACGCTTTGATCTTGGGTGGACAGCCGGTGGAGGGGTAGGGAAATAACGCTTCTGTTGTTGAAGCCGCCCGGTCTGGGTGCTCGGGCGCTGCAGCTCTAGCAAATGAATACAGTGCCCTTCTCTAGATTTGACGGAGGCCTGTCCTAGAATTGACTCCACACAGGTCTGACATCGCTAAGCAGAGCCCGAGGGCCTGACTATGCCCCTCAGAGAGGCATTAATCTCCTTATTTGGGGGCGTAGTCAGTTAAGCATCTGATTCTTGGTTTCGGCTCAGGTCATGATCTCAAGGTTCGTGGGTTTAAGCCTCAAGTCGGGCTCTGTGTGGACGCTTTGAGAAGCAAGACCTCTGATCCATAGACCCTCAGATCTCATGACAACTCAAGTCATCACCACCTGGGTCCCTCCCCTGTGTCCTCCACACACCTGAGAGCCCACCTGGGCTGCAGCTGGATGGTCCAGGCCAGACAAACTAGGGTACTGATGCTCGAGCTGAGCCCCACATTGATGTTGCCAGGGTAGGGGGGCCTTTGAGCCTCTGGATGCTGGGGTTAACTCTGAGTGAGAAGCCCTGTGGGGAACATGGGAAGACCCAGGCACTAATATTTTTTCAAGCTCCTCAAACGATTCCAATTTGTGGACATGTTTGAAATTGTATCAATACGCTATTGCCTCATAACAAACAGCCCCAAAATTCGTGGCTGAAAACAGTAGTCATTTATTTAGTCCAGGCTTCTTCAGGTTGGTACCTTAGGCTGGTGCCTGCCAGGCAGTTGCTCTGGTTACCGCCAGGCCCACTCATGTGTCTCCAGGCCACCAAGGACCAGGAGGGTGGCTCTGCCTCTGGGGGGTGTTTCGGGAGCAGGGCAGGGGGCGTGGGTGGGACTGCGCCATATTTCCTTGGCCATCCGGAAGCCCCCCGGGCTTGTTCACATGCCATGTCGATAGAGGAGAGAGAAAGCTCTAGCCTCAGAATTGGCCCCCTGTGGTTTCCAGAGTTTTCTGTTGGCTGAAGAGTGCCACAAGGCCAGCCCAGGTTCAGAGGAGAAAGCAACTGATGCTATGTCTTTAAGGGAATGGCTGGAGAGTCACATTACAAAAGGCCCAGACCCAAGAAGGGACGGAAAAATGTGGCTATTTTTGCAGGATGCCGCACGGGACTGACCAGGGCTTGCTCCTCAGCCAAGCTTTAGCCGGCTTCCCGTGAGCCTCTTCTCAACTAGACCTTGTTTTGGGCTCTGCCCTTGGCCTGCCAAGGGCAGTTTTGAGCAAGAACCCTGCCAAACCAGTTCAGGGAGAATCCTCCCCACCCTCCAAGTTCCTCCCCACCACCTCCACCTTGGAGACCTCAGCGAGCTCCCGTTCGGCATTTCCCACCCTTGCTTTCACCCTGCGCATGGGCCACAAGTCCCCAGCAGGGTCTGCTGTGTTTGGAACTGAGCTCAGTCCCTCCCCTCTAACGCAGTAATCTTGTTAAAGCCTTCCTCCCCGTGGTTGGGGAGTGTCCAGTGTGACCTCTCTTTAACAGGACCCCCGAGGTCTTCCGTCCTCCCCTTCCTTCCTGCTCTGCCCCTCACGTGGGGGCTGTGAACCTGCCTGAGCTCATCCCAGCTCGTAGCAGGGCTTTGCAGGTTGGAATTGTGCTTGGACCACCATGGCGACTGGTGTTGAAATCCCAGAGGTCTACTTGTGATCACAAACAGAGAGAGTGTTCCCTGGACCTCTCTTAAGCTGAAATGTCTCTTCTTGTAAAAGAGGATTATGATACCTGCCTAGCAGTCTTGCGAAGCCTGACCAAAATAGCGTCAAAGCTCTGGCTCACTGGCGGTCAGTCAGTCGGGTTTCTTTCCTTGTAGACAAAGCTCACTAATTAGGATTTGCCAGGGCAAAGGGGAGGGTAAGACAGAAAGTCTAACTAGAATTTTCCCTCAATTGTATTTGAGTTCTCCCAACCGTAGAGCAACCGACTCAAAATTCCCTGCAAGACGGAGCTCCTTAGAGGTCTGCAAGAACAAATAGCACCACAGCAGTTGGTACTGAATGGAGACTCTCACGGTCTCATGGTCTCTTCTCGTTTCAATCCTACATGCGTCCTATTGCCTATTGTCTCCACACTCAGTAGGCTTTAACTTACATTCGGTGAAATGGCGATATTGGTGCAACCCCTTTCCTGTGGGTGATATGAATAACTGCAATAATACCAGGGATTATGCCATTGACTGAGGGCATAGTAGATTCTAGGTAATGTATGCTTTACATATATTACCTCATTTAATGTTCAACACAACCCCAAAAGACGGGAATGATCGGCCCTAACGGAGGAGGAAGCTTGGACTCAGATTAAGTGACCTTCCAAGGCCTATAAAAGAAGCAGTAGAAACTAGATGTCAACGCAGGCATCTGTCTCATTTCAGGCACCTCTCCTTGGTGGCTCTGGGGGACCCTTCAGCTGGACCCCTCTGTGAACTCACAGTGGGGCGAAGGGGGCTCCGAGTGAATGGGACTCACCGTGGTCACGGCAAGATGGGTTAATAGCCTGCTCGTGAGCCCCCGTGTGTGGAAGGGACGTTGACCTTACCCTTAAAGGTCGGGGAGGGCGGAGCCCCGGCGCATGAAGAGGTTCACAGACCTGCCCGTTGGTGTCTTTGCAATTTTGTCAAGGGAGCTGCAATGGCGAGGACCTGGGACTCTCCCTGCAGCTTCCGTGTTTCCTGCCTCTGACTCCGCTTCGTCCCTTCGGTGCTATTAATGCCTGTTAACTGAGAAAGATTTCCTATACACCAGCCTGACATTTGGAAAGTCTGGGACAGGTAATTGGCTGTGCTGAGGTCTGTTTCTCCTCTGCTTAATGATTTCTGCCCAAACCCCAGGCCCCTCCAGGTCCCTGGGCTTGCCAGAAATCTGCCTCGGAAGTCATTCCAGGGCGGGCGGGCCCCTCTGAGAAACCAGAGCCCTCTCCGGGGCACTGCCCACAGGTTGCTGGTGGGGGGGCGGGCAGTAAGGGAATTCACAAACCTGAGGCTTCCAGCTACGGTCCGTGGACCTTCTGGGGGCAAGCAGGTGGGCTTCAGAAGTTTCCTGAATTTCTTGAAATGGTGGGCACATTTTTGGTGGAGAGGGTCTGAAATTTTTATCAGATTGTCAGTAAGGCTCAGAGCCCCAAAGAGCTTAAGAAGCACTCGTTTGAAAACCAGGGATTAGAGAATTGCAAACAGTGAGAGAAAGAGGGGTGTGGAGGCCAGAGAAGAAGGAGAGAAGGAAGTGGACTTTAAAAACTCTGAAGTTTTGTTTCGGCAACAAAACTAATCAATACCATTTCGTGGGACCTATAATATGCCCTGTGGTTTCCAAGCACGGACCCACTTCACCGTGGCAGTGGCCCTGTGAGGAAGCTGTCGCATCCTCATTTAAAAAAATTTTTTTTTAACATTTCATTTATTTTTGAGGGAGCGAGAGACATGAGCATGAACAGGGAAGGGGCAGAGAGAGAGGGAGACACAGAATCCGAAGCAGGCTCCAGGCTCTGAGCTGTCAGCACAGAGCCCGATGTGGGGCTTGAACCCACGAACTGTGAGATCATGACCTGAGCTGAAGTCAGCCACTTAACCGACTGAGCCCCCCAGGCGCCCCGAGTCACATCCTCAGTTTGTAGATAAGGAAGCGGGTGCTCAGAGAGGTTAGGTGTTCTCTAAGGTCACACAGCTCCTAATGGTGGCATCAGGATTTGAATATGGTTTTATCTGCTTCCAGAAGACAAGTAAGAGATGCTGATTAGGACTAAGGATAAACTTCCTCCGCACGGTTGGCTATACGTTAACGTAACAAATGGATTCTAAGGTTTGATTACTCCCAGAGATGTTCAGTTGTTTCTTTCGTTTTGTGATGTTGAAGACTTATTAAACATTACTGTCGTGTAAGTCACTTTCTCCAGGTCTTCCCAGCCTGCAAAGTGCATCATAGTTATTAGTGCATGGTAGATATTAGTTCCTGCATGTTAGGGTGGGCCGGACTTGCCAGTAATGTGTGATGACCGAGCAGTGGTCCCGTGTCGTCTGGCTCTGTCTCTCAGCCCCAGGATGGCACTGCGTGACCACGACTGGCTGGAGGCTGGCGGCTGGACCAAGGGACCCTGGGAATCTCTTCTGGCCCAAGAGCTCCGTAACTAAGAAACTGGTTGCAGCCATTGATGGGGGAGAGCTGTTTCAGCAACCAGTGATGTCTGTTGTTTTTTGTATTCCTCCAAAAGTTCTTTTTTTTCCTGAAAGGAGAAATGTAAAGAGAGAATTTTATGAAAAAAAAAAAAGAAAACACTTTTATTATAACCCAAGGTATCACAAAACCTGATACATGAAGGGCGCCTGGGTGGCTCAGTTGGTTGAGCATCTGACTTCGGCGCAGGTCATGATCTCACGGTCCGTGGGTTCGAGCCCCGCGTCGGGCTCTGTGCTGACAGCTAGCTCAGAGCTTGGAGCTGCTTCTGATTCTGTGTCTCCCTCTCTCTCTGCCCCTCCCCTGCTTGCACTCTGTCTCCCTCTCTCTCAAAAATAAATAAACATTTAAAAAAACAGGTATGTGAGCCCCAACATCAGAGACGCAGAGCGGGGGTGAGTAGGGGAGCCGGGTGGCACGCTGCCCGTTGGCTCAGTCCATCTCTGCAGGTGCCGTGAGTTCAATCCGGGCCTGGTGTGGGAGGTTCTAGGAGCCAGCAGGTGACATGCAGTGTTTCCTAACAGCTGACTTACGGCAAGGCTGAGTTGTTGTGGGTGTGTGTGCACGGACGTGTGTGCATGTGCACCTGTGAACGCACACTCGTGCAGGATGATGAAGGTCACGAGGAAGGTACGTGCAACACGGAAGGGGGCCCCTGCCTCTAGGATCGTGCAGGTGCCTGGTGGACCCCGAGGGGGGGGGCCTCCCTCCCTCACTTGTCTCTCCCTGGGCCTGGGCTTGCGCCAGGGGGCCGGGCACTCTCATTAAAGGCACTGAAGGCCCCAGTGTCCACGTCTGGCTCATAACAGTCAACGAACAGAATGCTTATTCAAACATCCTTCTCCTTCCAGAAGGAACAGTTGGAGCGCAGGGTGCAAATGGAGTGAGCATATGCAGCGGTCCGTCCTTGAGCGAAACACCGCTCACTGCTCGGGTGGGGGTGAGGGCCCCCCACGTCCCCGCCGAGGGCACTGTGCCCGCCATGGGTCCTATGTTGTCACGTCGGCTGCAGTAGGGCCGCTGGCGGAAGACGGGCCGACGAAGAGCCCTCTGGTAGGAACTCAGGAAGGCAGCGAAAATTCCTCGCCTCACGACCGTTTGATCAAATCTGCAAGCTGCAAGTAGCTAATCAGAATTCTGTTTGAGGGTTTGCGCGCCCCTAGTACCACGGAAACCGATATGAAGAAGGAAACAGGGCTCTCGTTTTATTGGTGGGGAATAAATATTATCCACAAAGGTTCTGTTTGCAGAGCTTGAGAGTAGCAGCCTGAGATCTTCTCTCCCACCTCGTTGAGAAACAAAATGTGGAGCATTTTAGAAAGGAGCCACTTTAATTTTCTTAAAGCAATATCGTCATTTCAAGCATCAGGTCATCAAAGGAGGTTCTGGTGCGGTAACACCTAGTTCACGTTTAATCTGCATTTTAATATGCAGTCAGGCCCTAAACCGAACATGTGACAGATGTTTTAATAGTTCCTGAGGGGATCGGGGCGCCCGGGGGGCTCAGTTGGTGAAGTGACTGACTTCGGCTCAAGTCATAGCTCTGCCCCGTGTCGGGCTCTGTGCTGATGGCTCAGAGCCTGGAGCCTGCTTCAGAATCTGTGTCTCCCTCTCTCTGCCCCTCCCCTGCTCTCTCTCTGTCTCTCTCTCAAAAATACATAAACATTAAAAAAACTGTTTTTTAAATAAAAGTTGTGGGAAACCCAAGGAAGGTTTTGAGCAAGACTGTGACAGTCACTGACTTCGGTTTTAAACAGCTCTGGTGGCCATGTTTGCAGAGGGAACTGGGAGCTCCTTTCTAAGTGCCAGTTACGACTGCCTTCTGGGGGCCGACCCCCAGCGAGTGAGGTCTCCGCCCTGTCGCAGAGCCCGCAGTGGTGGCAGACTGAGCAGAGTTGGCTGGGAGAAGGGTCTGATGGCTGCAAGGTGACAGGAGGGCATCCTTCCCTCCCCCGGGAAAAGACATTCCCCTTCTGGGGGGCTCAGGCTCATGCTCAGGTCAGTGCTGCCCAGAAGTGGGGGCCTGGGGGGGTGGGCATCCTGACCCCTGACCCCTGGCTGTGCTCTGTGTCCCAGCGGAGACCACCCAGCCCTCCTGCTTGTCAGCCCTCAGCCGCAATTAGAGGCACTCAGACTGGGCTGCGCTATCTGCCACGTTTGAAATTGGGCCATAAAATGGGAGATGATTACAAGTGCTTCGGAAAGACCAAACATCATTAAGCCTCCCAGATCTGCTGTCTGGAAAGCCTGCCACCCTGGCGGCTCAGCCGAGCCATGCAGAGGCACAGAGCCCTGTCGGCTGCACCGGCCACATTCGGGGGTGGGGGGGGTAGTTCTGGAAGGAAGGGCTGAGCGGACAACAGAGCAGATTGCGAGATCGAAGTCGGGGGAGGGGACCCGTGTCCTCAGTTACACCAGCTCCCAGGGGGCACCGGGGCGGGGGTGACGTGCTGTTTGTCCTCTGGACACAAACCCCTTTAAATGACCGGTGTCCTGTGGGGTCAGCTCTGGCAGTCCAGGTCCAGGAGGGGTCAGCCTCCCATCCCACCCCTGCGCAGGGTCACCTGCTCAGCCTCCCACCTCCTTCCTGTAGGTGTCATTTCGACATCTGACTGGAGCCCAGGGACTGGCTGGTGGGGCTCCAGCCCGTACAGCCCCCACGGGGCGTGGGGAGGGGGGGTTCCAGGAGGGTGACCTGTTGTCCAGGCTCGTCTGAGACTGAGGGGTTTCCCGGCGTGGGGGACCCTCAGTGCTATGGCTGGGCAGGTCCCCCCGCCAAGCAGGGCAAGCTGGTGGCTCCAGGGGTCTGGCGGAGAGCAGAGGCTGGGTTCTGTTGTCTTCATAACCACTTTATTGAGCTGTAGTGATGTGCCACCCGTGGACCCGTGTAAGGAGAGCAGTTCAGTGGTTTTGAGTCTGTTCACGGCTGTGGAACCATCATGACGATCAGGTTTAGAACATTTTCATCAGCCCCCAAAGAAACCCGGTAGCTGTCAGCAGTCATTGGTCTCTGCCCAACACGCCTCCACCCGACCCCACGCCCAACCTCGGGCCGCCGATTAATCTACCTTCTGTTTCCTTAAATTTGTCCTTTGTCGACATGTCATGTACGCGGAACCACACAGCACAGCCCTTTGTCTGGTTTCTTTCACTTGGCGCCGTGTTTTCAAGGTCCCTTCATGGTGTGACATGTACCGATCCTTCCTTCCTCTTCACTGCTGGGTAATATTCCATCGCGGGGCTGGACCACCTCCATCTGCTCGTCGGTGGTTGGGCGTTTGGCTTGTTCCTGTTTTACAGTCGTCAGGACGCTGTCGCTATGAACACTGACATGCAAAGGTTTATACGGACATGTGTTCTCAGTTCCCCTCGGCAGGTGTCCGGAAGCAGGGTCGCTGGGTCTGTGTGATGATTTGCGGACTTGTCAGACTGTTTCCGACGCGGCGGCTGGCCCCGTTGCACAGCCTCTCCGGGTGCAGGAGGCCCCCGATTCTTCCGCGGCCTCAGCGGCGCTTGTCTGCTTTGTGATTAGAGGCATTCCCCTGGGTGTGACGGGCAGGCCGTTGTTTGCATCTGCGTTCCCCTGAAAGCTGATAATTGGGTGCTGTGCTCTCTTTCTGCCCATTTCTGAGCACTTGGCACACACGCTGGGTCAAAATGGATGCTTAACACATGATCGTTGAATTCTAAGTGCTTGAATTCTAAGTACCATCAGACTCCCATTGCTAGAGGGCTTGTCTGTACAGCCACAGTGGTGGTGGTGGGGGGTCTTCAGTGGGTTTAAGAAAGCACCTAAGAAGTGTCTATTGGGGGCATCTGGGCGGCTCAGTCAGTTAAACGTCTGACTTCGGCTCGGGTCATGATCTCGTGGTTTGTGGGTTCGAGCCCCGTGTCAGGCTCTGTGCTGACCTCTCAGAGCCTGGAGCTGTTTCAGACTCTGTGTCTCCCTCTCTCTGCCCCTCCCTCCCCCCCAATAAATAAACATTAATTTTTTTTTTAAAGACTGTCTACTGAGGTCAAGACAGAGATGAGGGGCCTTGGTCACGGGTGTGGGACGCTGCTTGGTCATCCAGAGGCAGAGCTCTGATGGCCAGACACATGTGGGTTCCAGTCCCCCTGCTGAGGCCCCAGCCTGCTGCTCTGCATGGGGAAAGCAGACAGACAGTGAGTTTTGAGGCGGGAGAGCCGGATTATGGAGGACATCGTGGGGTGCACTGTGGTCCTGCTGGCAGGCCAGCCACGCGAGTAGGTCTGACTCTGGAGCGAGCACCCCGGCCGACCCCGAGCAGCACGACATGCAGGAAGGTGTGGGGGGAATGCGGGTGACCTGTGGTGGAGGCTGAGCAGACGCAGTGAGAGAGGACAGGGTCCTGGGTGGGGGGCACTTAGCACTCAACACTCCGAGGGTCGTGGGCCCCAGTTACTTTTCCCCAGGAATAAGTGCACATAAAATTGAACATGGAATTTTCGTTTGAAAAATATATTTAATATCTATATGTATATATAATATATATATGATATATTTTATATTTATTATAGATTTAAGTTTATTTATTTTGATTTTGAGAGCGAGAGAGACAGCATGACTTGAGGAGGGGCAGCGAGACAGAGAGAGAATCCTAATAAGGATTTGTGCTGTCAGTGCAGAGCCTGACGCAGGGTTCAGTCTCACAAACTGTGAGATCATGACTTGAGCCGAAATCAAGAATTGAACGTTTAACCGACTGAGCCGCCCAGGCACCGGAGCCTGCAGTTTTCAAGGTAGCAAATGCCCAAGTCTGTGCTCCGCTTGGCTTTGCCCTATCGTGCTGGTGACTGTTGGCAAATCACTTTCCCTCTCTGAGCTTCGCTTGTCTCGTCTGTAAATTACCCAGGCTGCACCAGATGGCCCACCACTTCCTCTCCGGTCCTGAGGGTCTCTGAGTGGTACAGGGACACACCCCCAGGCCTGAACCACGGCCCCCGGGGAGGATGCAGGGACGTGGCGTGTGGGTGTGGGGACGTGAGGGCTCCCTGACGGTGTAGGGGGACCGAGCGGCATGAACTGCTTCTTCATCTGCCTTGTGGTGTTTATTGAATGTCTGCGTAGGAAAAAAAAACGCCCAAAATACATTTCCCACCTTATAAATAATGCATCCGACAGAGGTGGCCTGGAGGATTACCGCCTGCTGTCTGGCTTCGTGTTTGTTTATAACTATCTGAAGAGTTGGGATTATTTCAGAACTCGGGTCCAAGCATTTGGCTGAAAATTTGGGTTTGGTGTATGGTCCTCACAGCCGACCCCTGTAATTATCCTCAACATGCTTCCCCGCTTGTCCCTGCCACATAAGCTGGGGCAAGGCATCCACTTCTGCCAAGGGCGAGGTGGGGTCCTAGGGAGATCAAGGCCGAAGGTGGGGGCAGCTCCTCTGGGTCCCAGCTTTTGTCTGCGTTGAACCAGGGAGACCGACGGCACATTTGGCAAAGCACTTTACTTTTCGGAGGTTTTTCCCACTGCAGAATGGAAGTGAAGGGGGCTTCACTTCCTTACTGAGTGAAGACAGTTTGGTTCTCCAGACTGACCATCCGCCTGCGTGAGGCTAGCTGGGCAAGAATCATCCGGGAGCGTATGGAAAACACAAATTCCAGCCTTTTAGGACCAGACCAGAGAGGTTATAATTTAGAGGGTGTGGGGAGGGACACAGGAAAATATGTCCTTTTTTTAAAAAAACTCATTTACTAGTTAAAAAAATCTGCTTGAAAATAATTTTTTTTGCTCTTTCCCCACTAATTTTCTAAGGTAATTCTTTTTCTTTTAATTTTTTAATGTTTTATTGATTTTTGGTACAGAGAGAGACAGAGCATGAGAGGGGGAGGGGCAGAGAGAGAAGGAGACACAGAACCGGAAGCAGGCTCCAGGCTCTGAGCTAGCTGTCAGCCCAGAGCCTGACTCGGGGCTCGAACCCATGAACCGTGAGATCATGACCTGGGCCAAAGTTGGATGTTTCATGAGATCTGACCTGAGCCGAAGCCGGAGGCTTAACTGACTGAGCCACCCAGGCGCCCCTCTAAGGTGATTCTAAGGTACATCCAGGTTTGGTCAACCTCACTGTGTTCCAGTTTAGTTTCATGCACATCTGTGAGGTATGCACCCTGTGCGAGGTGTTTTGGTTGATAAGATGGAAACGACACGATGGCTGCCTTGGTTCCCAGTCTGGGAGCGGAGAAGGGCCGGTGGAAGGGAGTCCTGCTCTCGTGGGAGGGGCCCCAGGAAATCTGCCGCAGCCGCGGAGGCGGCGGTGTTAAAGAGGGGTGGAAATGACAAGGCGGGAGACAGGGCTAGTGTGTGCACAGATCCAGGCTTAGAAAGAGGACGCCACCAGGTCACAGAACGTGCTCTCTGTTCCGAAGGCTGGTTCCGGAAGGCGGCCGACTCCCCATGGCAACAATGACCCCAAAGCAGTCATTCCAGTGAGAGTCAGAGATGATGCCAGAGTCGCTGACAGGCTTGGCCTTGTTCTGTGAATTCTCGCTCACACACTCTGCGGGGGCTGGGAGGAGGGGATGTAAATGTCAAAAGTAGGAAGTAAAATGGTTGGGATGTATTGATGATGTTTGTGTACTAGAAAACTCCACAGGAAAAGTTGAAAAACTGTGGAAAGTAATACGACAAGTTAGCAGCTGAAAACACAATACAAAAACGGATAGTGCCGGCTAGCTGGCCAGGTGATGGGTGGGAGGCGGGGGGGCTGCAGAAAGGCTTGAGGGAATTTGGGGGCCAGGAGTATGTTCGCTTCATGGGTGTAGACATTGTTCAAATATTAAAGTCTCCCTTTAGATATGTGCAGTGTATTGGATCTCAATGAAATCTCAGCAAATCTGTAAAAACAGGAAGCTCCTATAGATTAGTAATGACCCGTTACGAAATAGAAAAATCCTGCTTGTTATAGCAACAAAGCCCATAAAATATATGGAGTAGCCATAACAAAAGAGTGAGGATTTACATAAAGAAACGTACAAAACTTCACTGAGAGTTTATTAAAAAAAAAACAAACAAACTTGGGAGACCTGGGTGGCTCAGTCAGCGAAGAAACGGACTCCTGATTTCAGCTCAGGTCATGATCTCAGGGTTCGTGGGACTGAGCGCTGAGTCAAGATCTGCACTGACCGCACAGAACCTGCTTGGGATTCTCTCTCTCTCTCTCTCTCTCTCTCTCTCTGCTTCTCCCCTGCTTGAGCTCTCTCTCTCTCTCCCTCTCTCTCTCTCTCTCAAAATAAATAAAGACACATTTAAAAACTTTAAGGAAAGAAGAGAAAGAGGTGCTCCTGCTACTTGGAGAAGAAGCAGGTGCTCTTCCGTAAGCTGACGGGGTGGGGGCGGGGGGGCGGGGGAGAGGCACATGCGCGGACCCACTGGGCCTGGAAGAGGACCCCAGCCTCAGGGGAAATTGCAGCTCCATTGACACCGTGATTTCAGCCTGCGAGACCCGAGCCAAGGGTCCAGCTCCGCTGACCCCCAGATCCATGGCCGTGTGAGCTAACAAATGTGTGTGGCTTTGTAGCCACTGAGTTTGTGGAAGGTCGCTCTGGTGGCCCAGATTGGTGGCTCGGAGGATGGCCTCTGGAGGCAGCCTGGGTCCAAACATCAGCTCTGCTGACCCGGAATGAATGTATGCCTCAGTTTGTTCATCTGAAAGTGGGGACACATATGGTGCCTGCCTCATGGGTTAGTTGGTTGGAACAACCAACCTTGATCAGATCCCTGCACCTGCTGCAGAGTCTCCTTCCTGCCAGACACTCAAGCCCGATATTTAAGTGACTTCTTACTCATTTATCAAGAGGCGTACAGCCGGCACAGAGAAGTGCTCTCTCTATAATGGATTGCCGTGTTTATGCTTCTAAATTTAGATAGAAGAATAATCAGTTGAAAATGGCCAAGGAGGGGTGCCTGGGTGGCTCAGTTGGTTGAGTGTCCACTTCAGCTCGGGTCATGATCTTGTGGTTCATGGGTTCAAGCCCTGTGTCAGGTTCTGTGCTGACAGTTAGTTCAGAGCCTGGTGCCTGTCTTCAGATTCTGTGTTTCCCTCTCTCTCTCTGACCCTCCCCTGCTCACACTGTCTCTCTCTCTCAAAAATAAATAAAACATTAAGAAATAAAAAAAAAATGGCCAAGGAGAAAGAGGGTAAACTAAGGTTGATGAGCAGGCTTTTTCTATCAGATATTAAAAACCAGAACCAAAACCGGAACCAAAACTAAACCACACCCACCACAACAAAAACTTTTGAAGCTACACTACTTACGTCAGTCCGGTAACGATTCAAGAATAGATCATTGTTCAATAGAATAGAATCGATAACCAGATACACATGTGTAGACACAGAAGTCCGTCCACTGGACACATATTTACTGAGTGGGCGCTATTCTACGCACTGGGGTATGGGAGTCAAACAGAAGAAAAACCAACAAAACAGATGAAGCCCCTGTTCTCAGCGATCTTTTGCCTTAATAGATGGAACCAGAAGGAAATAAACACCAGAAGGGAAATCAGTCAGGATGAGAGGATGGGAGACATAGATGGATGAGAGACCCCGAGACCAGTGAGAAAGGAGTCTCTCGAATACGGGGCATAAGTGTCTGAGCAGAAGGGGACGCTGGGGCAGGCACAGAGGACCTGTTCAAGGTGGATATATTCCAAGCAGAATGAGGGAAGGAGGCAAATGGCAAAAATGAGGCCAAAAAAAAAAGAAGGCTTCTGTAAACTTTTGACCACAGTGTTTCTAGATAAAATAAATTTTAATTTCAGTAACACAATGAATAATTGTTTAGTATAAGCATGTCCCATGCCGTATTGGGGACATACTTATACTAAAACTTTATTCCTTATGTCTCCAGTTCAATTTTAACTCAATGTCCTGACTTTTTGTTTGCTGGATGTGGCAGTCCTAAGAGAAAAAAAATGGTCACGACACAATGTTATGTTTAAAAATCACTATGATGGGGGAGGGCGCCTGGGTGGCTCAGTTGGTTAAGCTTCCGACTTTGGCTCAGGTCATGATCTCACAGTTCGTGGGTTCGAGCTCCACATCAGGCTCTGTGCTGACAGCTAGCTCAGAGCCTGGAGCCTGTCTTCAGATTCTGTGTCTTCCTCTCTCTGACCCTCCCCTGCTCACGCTGTCCCTCTCTGTCTCTCAAAAATAAATATAAACAAACAAACAAACCACTGTGATGGGGGCACCTGAGTGGCTCAGTTGGCTAAGCTTGGAACTTCAGTTCAGGTCATGATCTCATGGTTCATGAGTTCGAGTCCCATGTCAGACTCTGGGCTGACAGCTCAGAGCCTGGAGCCTGCTTTGGATTCTGTATCTCCCTCTTTCTGTCTGCCTCCGCTACTCATGCTCTGTTTCTCTCTCTCTCAAAAATAAATAAACATTAAAAAAATTTTTTTTAATTGCTGTGATGGACTGAATGTCTGTGTCTCCCTCCCTACAAATTCACTTGTTGAAATCCTAACACCCAACGTGATGCTCTTAGGAGGTGGGGACGTTGCGGTGATTAGGTTATGAGGGTGAAGCCCTCAGGAATGGGTCAGCATCCCTGTTCCTCAGAGAGCTCGCTTCCCCTCCTGCCGTGTGCGGACACTCCAGGAAGACCCGGCAGCGGGCTCTCGGCGGGCACTGAGTCTGCTGGCACCTTGCTCTTGCACTTCTGGCCTCCAGAAGTGGGTCTGGGGCACCTGCTCTGTGGTATTTCTGTTATACCAGCCCAAATGGACTCAGACAACCAAGATACAACATTAGGTTTACAATATGATCTCAACCATATTAAAGATAAATAGAAAAATGTCTGAAAATGTTAACCTCATCATTCCTATATAATTGCTTAATGGATAACATTTTAATTCTTTTCTTCTTTGCAGACTTTAGTAATTTCCACATGCTCTACGGTTTGTCCAATTTGTTCAAATCAGTCCAAGGACCTAGAAGAATTCCCTTGGTAGGCACAGAAAGAATAACTGTTGGTTGTTGAAGAATTGAACTTATTGTATATGTGTGAGCCGCATTTTTAAAAAATTTTCTGAGAGAGAAAGTGTATGCAGTGAGGGAGAGGCAGAGAAAGAAAGAGAGAGAGAGAGAGAGAGAGAGAGAGAGTGAGAGAGAAACTCAAGCAGGCTCCACGTCTAGCTCAGAGCCCAGTGCAGGGCTCAATCCCACGACTTTCGGATCATGACTGGAACCAAAATCAAGAGTCGGACCCTCAACCAACTGAGCCACCCAAAGGCTCTGCGTGTGTGACATTTAAATCAGGAAATCTTCAGTTCCCGTGCAGAGAGCAGAGCTCCAGATGGGTTCACTGACTAGGGAACCCAGGAAGGGGAGGGAGGAGAGCATTTCAAGGGGGAGCCCTGGGTGCCCACTGCCATGGCCATCCCGGGAGGGAGAGGCTGGTAGTTCTTCTGGAGGCTTCCATGTGATGGGGATGGGCGGTAGGGGGCAGGTTTGTGAGGTTTGGGTGGGGGGTGGTGCAGTTCTGAGACCACGAACTGTATGGGACCATGAGAGGCAGGAGCAGATGACTGAGGCCCCTCAGAGCTGAACGAGGCTTCCAGAAGCTGGGCGGGATCCCCTCGAGTTGGCAAGAGTCTGCTGAGGCTGCACAAGGGGCTCCCCGGTGGTTGAAGACAGGCTGAGCAGACCGTGCTCTCCCGCCCTGCTGCATGACGTCTTCAGGAGACTTGGGCCATTTCCCTTCTCCCAAAAGCATCCTGATGGATGCTGGGTTGGTCCCCGGAAAGCACTGTCTTGAACAGGCTGACCTCCTCGGGACCCATAATCTTACAAGCACCAGGGATTTGAAGTGTCCTATTAGCATGCATCATGCTGCAACAGTCCGTCCTCCTGGTGGGAACCACAAGCCTCCAGAATTCCAGACTGCAACGTCTGTGTGTCCTGGCCATGGAGGAAGACATAACAGAAAGATCGAGAAGCAGGGCTGGGAGAGGAGGAGTGAGGTGCTCACTCACGTCCCACTCCGCTGCTCCACGGGAGAAAAGCCCCGGACATCTGTCGATCAGTTCAATGGGGCCGTCTTCTGGCCTCGACTGCTCCTCATTCGGCCTCAAATCCCCGGACCGGTCTAGTGCCTGGCACGTCCATCAATCCCAGTTGAACTCTCCAGTTCAGTCCTGCCACCAGACACATGGAAACAAAGCTTAAAAACCTACCTTTAAAAAACAAAACCTTCTACACACATGGCAGAGCCAACCAGAACTGGTATCAGCGGTCCAGAAGCTTCTATGCCCAGCCTGGGACTTTGGGGGTAAACTGATCGAGAGTTCTAAACAAAGGCAGGGCTTGGGAGCCCCAGGGCGCCAAATGCATCTTTATAGGAAAGAAGGTCTGGTTGGTGGTTTAAATGGAAACTTCCCGTGTTTCCATATAGAATTTGGTCTCGGCCTCCCAGGGGCACACATTTTCTGTAAAGAAGAGAAACCCAAGTCAGCTCTAGGGTCTCCCAAAGCAAAGACCCTCATTTTCATCTGTGTCTGTCCGCTTTAGTGATGGCTCCCTGGGGGAGCCCACGTGGCCCTGGCCCATGGACTGGAGGAGGCGCACTATGGGGGAAGCCACCAGCAATGGCTTCCATCTGCCTTGCTCCATTCATCACTAACCTGAGCCCACACCTATTGGTTTGTTCATTCGGTCAGTGTGTACCAAGCACACACCCTGGGCCAAGAACTCTCCTGGGCACTGGTGCACAGCAGAGAGGCGAGGTCCCCCTGGGGCTCACCTTGCCAGCCTGCCTGCCTCTTTGCCCTCCCCTTCCTCCTGGCCCTGCCTCCCCCTGCTTACCAGGAGAGGCCACACTCCCCTTCTCATGGCTCTTCCGGCTCGCCAAGCTTGGGGCTATGTTTGGGCTTTTGTGTTTGCTGTTCCTTCTCCCCAGGGCCTTGCAAGACTGGCCACTTCTGCTCATGCAGCTCCAGGGTACCTCCCTCCCTCCCCAGAGAAGTGCCCGCGGCCACCCCTGGATGCCCCTGTTACTCTGAATTCCCTTCACAGTGTTCGTTTAGCACGTTCTGTTTGATTCCTTTCTTCTGGACGTTGGCTCCGAGAGAGGGGGCCTTGCTGCTTTGCCAATGGTTTCCCCTTCATGAGCGGAATGGAGCTTGGCCCACAGTGGGCGCCCGGGAAGTACTGACTGAACCAACCCCACCTGCCCAGCCCCTCTCTGGATAAGGATGTGCTTCCCTTCCCGGGGCCCCCACGTGTCCCTCTGCAGCTGTCCCGGCCTCTCGGGCCCACCCAGGCTTTTGCTTTGGGCACAGGAGCTCTACAGAAACAAGTCCTGGGTTCCCTGCTGTCCTGCCCTGAACAGCGGGCATCACTGCTTATTCTGGAAGAGTCCCTCACTCCGGTGCCTCTGTTCTCCCGGCCCGCAGCATGTCCACTCGCTGGGTTGATGCGGATGACTTTCGCTTCTTTTCATTTGGATGAAGTCTGACTTCTTTCCTTACCTGGTCAAAGCCCGTGCCTTTCCCAGCGGCACCTGTGTCTCAAGGCCCTGAAGTGAAAGAAGTCTATTCCTTATGTGGTTTTCGAAGCTCCTGGGAAAGTGGAGGGGGCTCTTGTCTCTGGTGCAGAGACAGCTGTGGAATGTCCCGTGGGCGTGCGTGAGGGAGGCCAGGCTTGTCTACTGGGGTTGACCCAAGCTCTCCGGTGCCCCTCTACCATCATGAGCCGTGAGCACACTTCTCCGGCCGGTCCACACAGCTGCCAGGGTCCTCGGGAAGCAGAGTATATGCAAGCGGGTTAAACCTCAGTTAAAGCAGGTGCTGTAGTTGATGGACCGGGGCACCATGGGAGGTGTCTAACCCCCGTAACCCACTCCCTTCTTCCCCCTGTGAGCTGGGGATAGGGGAGGTGTGTTCCTCTTTGTCCTTCTGAAATGTGGGGCACCAACGAGATCAAGAAAGAGACTTCCTCCCTTGGAAGAACCAATGTGTGCCTGTTGGTACAGCCCCTGGCCAAACGGTGCCCACATGCATTGTAAGAAGAAGGGACCCCGAGAGAATGACAGACTGGCGCACCTCCTTGCTTATTTATTTATCATTATTAGGGCTCGTGTTCTAAGTGCCCACTCTCTCCCCTTGGACAGTGAGCACCCCACTTACGGCCCCCCGCAGCCGCAGATGAAAGGTTTGAGCCCCATGAGCATTCTCCTTGTGGTCCACTCTCCTAGATGTGCTCAGTATTTTATCTCACTCAGTTTTCATGCAGACACCCCCTGAATTTTTAAGCATCGTTTTGCAGCGAAGGGCATGGAGGCTCCGAGATGTCTGTAATGGACATGGAAAGTGTAGGGCACCCGGGGAGGCCCTGGAGGGCTTCCCAGAGGGCAAACACCTGCCTGCATTTTCGTGGATGAGTTGAAGGTCACGGGGAGACACGAGACAAGGGTATTCCAGGGAGAGCAAAAGGCTCTCAAAAGCTTCAAGGCAAGAAACAGCCACCTGTGCAGGGTCCTGGGGCAATTAGAGCTGCAGGTTAGAGAAGTCTGGAAGGCTCTGTGTACCAGGCCGGGACATTGTCCTGTGTGTGTGTGTGTGTGCGTACACGCACATGTGACATGCATGTCTGTGCTTGTGCACGTGTGTGCACGCGTGCGTGTAAAGGTGTTTACTCGGGGAAGAATCTGGACTTGATCACCCCTCTGATAAGAGGCAGATGACGCAGGGAAGTGGACAGACTAGCTGGGAGGTCATCCCAACTGCCCAGCAATACTAACTGGCATTTACTGAGTCGCACTCTGCCAGCGTCATCGCAGACATCTTGCAGCAACCCTTTAGGTGGGCATTAGTATTATCCGCCCATGGTGCCTACGAGGGAGCCAAAGTTTCAAACCATGAAAGACCTTGCCCAAGATCACATAGCCACCCGCATAAACTGGGATTTGAACATGGATCTCTCCGACTGGATTCCAAACCCTTGGTTGATAAGGGCTTATGGGCAGGAATTGTGGGATGGAATGTAGAGGAAAAGTCTGAGAACCATTTAGGAGTTAAAACCAGTGAATTGGCATGTGGAGGGATTCAGGGAATTAACGAGGGGGAGATGCTTCGGGCTCAGGTGAACTCTGGCATCTGCAGGAAGGAAAGATTTTATGGAAACATTACTGGTTTTTTGACCGCCATTAAGCTGGTGTGATGGAGCTGGGTGCCGACTGGCCGGCCCGCTGTCTTTCCTTCACAGCTGGACCGCCATCCATCTGTGCTCTCCCAGGCCGGTGAGGAAGAGGTTGACGGGAATCGGTCAAGAAGAGAGCCCTGCCTGGGACCTCCAGCTTGATAGTGACTCAGCTAATCTCCTGTCTCCACACGCAGTCGTCCCATCAGTTACTAAGCCCCGCCCCCAGGCTGGTACTGACGCAGCTAAGGTCTGTCCATCAGTTACTAAGCCCCGCCTCCAGGCTGGTAATGATGCAGGCAAGGGCTGTCCATCAGTTACTAAGCCCTGCCCCCAGACTGGTACTGACTAAACTAATCAGCTGTCTCTGCACACAGTCGGCCCATCAGTTACTAAGCCCCGGCCCGCATTGTTACCGCATCCCACTTCTCCATCCGGGATCCTGAAACCAGAACTACTGCTCTTTTCTGCTCTTCTTCTAACAACTCTATCAGAAAAGGAAACAAGGGATGTCAGGCGTGATGGGTTCTTGACGGACCAATGCTGGGGGTCACGGAAGCTCTTCCCAGAGGCTCGAAAGCCCCTTGTTTAATAAGCAGATCTGCAGTTTATCCTGGGATGGGCTCAGGCACACCTTCTATCCCTCTAGGAAGATCAAGGCATTTGCTCGTTTCTTGCCCCTTACAACAATATTCAACAAATTGTAATTGAGGGCTTGCTTGCTGTGCAGCAGGGAGGCCTTATGCCCCCATCCTTGTAGGAGGGGCCTCTTGGAGGGCTCCCAGCAGCACGGAGCACTCTGCGTGTCATCCTCCATCTGTGGAATATAATGCTTCCGGGTCAAAGGCATAACCTCAGTTCAACAATCTGCGTGCTGCGTGGGTTGGTAAATTCTCCTTATTGCTGTTCATTCTAGATGTTCTTGTTTTTAAATATTTATTATTGAGAGACAGAGCATGAGCTGGGGAGAGCAGAAAGAGGGGGAGACACAGAATCCGAAGCAGGCTCCAGGCTCTGAGCGGTCAGCACAGAGCCCGACGCGGGGCCAGAACTCACTAACCGAGAGATCATGACCTGAGTCGAAGTCGGACGCTCAACCGACTGAGCCACCTGGCGCCCCTAGATGTCCTAATCTGAAGGTTTTTGTCCTTGACGGGAAGATGGAGGCAGCCCAGGAGCTAAGAGTGCTGCTTTGTTCATTTTAAACCATTAGGGTTATGGGGACGGGAGGGACCTGACAACGGGCACTTCGTGAGAAAGCGTTTTGTTTGTTTGCTTTTAATGCATCATGTCGTGTAATCCTCACGCCACGCCTGCTGTGTAAGAACGACTAGTCCCATCTTATGGATGCGGAAACTGAGGTTTGGAGAGGTTAGGAAAATTACCCACATCACAGCCAGCACTTGAGAGGAGGATCTAGCCCTTCTCTGTTCTCAGTGCTCTGACTCTACCCTGAAGGGCGTTTCTTGTCAACCGGCCTTGGCGCATTCCCTTCTGAAGTTTCTGTCATTTCTTTGTATTCATCCCGAGCAACCCCATTTCTCCCATATCGGAGTCACTTGCCATCGGACTGTCAGAATTCCAGTGTTGAAAGTCATCTCTGCAGAGCTGTCTTCCTGCATAAAGCCACGGGACCTGCCTCTTTCCTGCAAAGGCTTTTGCAGCCTGCCTTCAGAATGTCCGAGGTGCATGTGACTCCATGCCCAGCCTCCCCCCCGCCCCCCCCCACCCCTGGGATAGCGTGACCTGTGAGATGACCTCACTGCTAGATCTCAGCAGTTTTCTCCCTGTTCCTTCACCAAGCAGTTCACCGTCCTCGGAGCAGAACTGTGTTCCAGATGGATGTTGTGTCCTGTCCCCAAACCTCTGCTTTCTGAGCGGCTACGCGGCGGAGCCCAGCCACGGATGTACTGAAGGTTCGCTGCGTTTTCTCTCGGTGATAGTTCCCGCAATGAAAAGTCGTTGTAACTAAGATCGATTAGGCAACTTAGACTGGGAAGTGATATTTCTGTGGGTTTTATTTTTGTGAGGAATTGGGTTTGTCTCTGTGACAGGCTGCGAGGGACTCACTTGGATCCCCACCTGCGCGTGTTTCTCTAACCCGGAACCGCACGGCTGAGTATCCGGCAGCGTGTGTGCGATTTCACGTAAGGCAGCATGGAGGCTGGGCATGGGCAGACAGTCCAGAGCAGCGGTTAAGACCGTTAGTTTTCGGAGACAAACACGTGGATTCCTGTGTTGTCTCAATGCTTCATCAGCTCTGAGATTTGGGTAGACTCCTATCATCTTCCCAGTGTATTTCTTCTCACCTGCAAAGAGGTTGGTGATACGGGCATATGGGCGTCTCATAGGGCACATGGGGACCACAGGGGAAATGTAGGTAAATGCTTAGCGCAGCGCGTTAACTAACTTGGGATACTGTTATTATGGACAACGCACCTGTTCTTACGGGAAACCGGCTCGGTTTGCTTCCGTGCGTGTGAATCTGAGTGTGAAGATCTGAGTACATGCTTGAGTCTCACTACTACTCGTTCTAGATGCACCACAGTGTGGCCCGAGGGCAGGGAGGGGTGAAGCCCGGAATCCTTCTACATCTGGCATCAGAAGCGCAGGGAGGGGTGGTGGCCTTGAAGGTGCGGGCCAGAGCAGGGGAGTCCCTCAGAGGGGAGAAGGGTCTCAGCAGGGAGGAAGGTGGAGAATTCTCGTGCTTTCTCCGTAGATCAATAAGTGAAGGTAGTTTTCTTTCAGAGAGAGAGAGGGACACAGGGAGAGACGGAGGTGGCGATCTGACACCCCAGGTCGCACTGGGCTTTGGGAGGGGCTCCCCCCCAGGCAGGCGCTCCTCCCTCCCCTGCGGGACTCATTCCCCTCTCTGGGCTTCAGAGGAAAGAGCAGCGGCCTCCTGAAACTCTAACTTTGATTCCCAGGCAGCACAACACTTGTTTTTAGAAAAAGAAGGAAAAAAAAAAAAAACCCAGCCAGCTCAGAGGTGACGAGGGTGACAGCTACAATTATCAGCTGTTCCTCAGCACCTAGTGTATCTGGGAAGGGGGCTGACAGCTCTGAACTCTCATTGTGTGGGGAGCTGAAGCCCCCAACCTCTGCTCAGAACATGTGACGCAGACAGACAGCTGGGGCCGATGGGGGGGTGGCGGGGGCTGTCACCTCCTCCCTTTGTCTTCATGCTGTGGGAGTGGGCTGGGAGCCCTCCTCGGATTTCCATTCTTGGACAGATTTTTATAATACTCCGCTGGGCGTCACTTGAGAGTCGGCTCCGGGCGCCAGACCTTACGCTCAAGAGAAGGAGCACAACGGGGTTCCCTGGAGAGGCCTGGACCTCGGCACGGGGGCAGGATGGAGACGTGACCTCCAGAGGGCGCCAGAGCGACTCAATGCCGCCGAGTTGCTGTAGGCGACCTTTGTTAATAGCGGAAGGAGGAAGGGTTTTGGCTCCAAGATTCAGGTTAAAACCTGATTCTACCTGAAACTAATATAACACTCTAAGTTACCATAGTTGTATTAAAAGAAGAACGAGTTATATATATATTAAAGATACTGGTGTCCGGCTCCACTACCCACTAGCCAGGGGGCCGGGTTCACCAGAGCAGCCTCAACCATGGCCACCCCCATGTCCGTCACACTTCCGGTGACCCCCCCCACCCTGGCTGCCTCGTGGTCTGTGTAGTACTCATCTTGTAACCGGTGCCACAGCTTCTGGCTCCTCAAAGAGTGCTCCCTGGATCTGTCATCTGAGTGCTCGGTAGAAATGCAAAGTCTCAGGCCTCCTCCCTCTGCAGATATACTGAGTTAGAATCTGCATTTTAAGGGCAGCTGGGTGGCTCATTTGGTTGAGTGTCGGACTCTGGATGTCAACTCAGGTCACGATCCCAGGATCGTGGGACGGAGCCCCCCATCAGACTCCAGCTTCTGTGCTGAATATGGAGCCTGCTTAAGATTCTCTCTCTCTCTCTGGGGCGCCTGGGTGGCTCAGTCAGTGAAGTGTCTGACTTCGGCTCAGGTCGTGATCTCACAGTTTCTGGGTTCGAGCCTGGTGTCCAGATCTGTGCTGACAGCTAGGAGCCTGGAGCCTGCTTCGGATTCTGTGTCTCCCTCTCTCTCTGCCCCGTCCCTACTCTCTCTCTCTATCTTTCTCAAAAATAAACATTGAAAATTAAAAAAAAAAAAAGAATCTCTCTCATTCTTTCTCTCCCTGCGTCCTTCTCCCCTACTCACATGCTCTCTCCTCTCTCAAATGAAAAATAATAATAAAAAAAGAATCTGCATTTTAACAAGATCCCCCAGAAGTATGTATGCACATTAAAGTCTGAGAAGCATACCTCTGCTCCCCCAGGCGCCCCCACCCCTGCTCGGCTCCTTTACGGCAAGGCTAACTCTCCAGGTAACTTCTGGCTCCTCAGCACCAGGGAGAACATGGCACAGAGAAATGGTGGCCAGAAGTCAGAACCAGCCAGCTCCCCTGAGCCTTTGCATTTCTAACAGGCACTCAGATGACAGGATGCTGCTGGTCCAGGGAGCACTCTTTGAGGAGCAAGGGGCTACGGCAGCAGTTACCGGGTGAGAGCCAAAAGGACCATGAGCCCTGAGTGCGTGTCAGGCATGTTTAGGCATCATCCGATCTCAGCCTATACCCTCTCCGCGTGGCAGGGTGTTAGTCCCATAACACGAAGGGGCAAACTGAGGCTCAAGGAGGCTTGGAGCTGGCTCATCTCTCCAGAGCCAGCAAAGAGGCCAGAGGGGCCAGGAGAGGAGGGACGCCAGCAGGGAAACAGCCCACGCAGGAGAGGGGAGACTGAGTCACCGGCATCATGGTTCAGAAGCCCCGTATGCATGGCGCTGGGCTGGGGGTCCATTCATGTGTTCATTCCATCCAAGCTACTTCCTGAGTACCTACTGTGCGCCCTGCTGTGTGCTGGGCAAAGTAGGACCACACTTTACTCTCAAGGACCTTTCTACTGGGGGAGAAAGAGTCACTAACAGCAATTTAATTATAATCGAGATAAGAACCACAAGGCATCAGAAGGCAATCTGGCTTAGTCTCGGAGGAGAGGATACTGTGTGTAAACCCATAGGAGACACCTCTTCTTTGAGGCCCCCCCTGCTTTTCAGAGCTCCCGGATCTGCCTTCTTTCTGGGTTGGTGGCTCATCTCCTTTTGCCCATGAGCTGAAATCCTGGCCCGCAGGGGTGCTGCACACAGGGAGCAGGGGCCGGAGCCCACCTGCCGGAGAAGGGGGCCAGGGCCCAGGATTCCCCTCGGGTCTCTGCGAGGAGTGGGGTGGTGCAGAACACGGCTCTGCTGGTCTCCCATCCGACGCCCCGGGACGCCGTAATTCACGCATGTTCGCGGCCGGGTGTCCCCGCGAGGACGTTCCGGATGAAGGCTGCATCCAAGCAAGGCCCGATCTTTCGTTCTCCTCCCTGACGAAGGCTGCACCCTCAGACTTGGCCACGGACTCTCCCCGTGCTTCTCTTCTATGGTTGTGCTTCGATTTGGGGGCTCCACTTCTCTCCCTGGGGGGCTGACAGCCTGCAAACGGCCCAGCCAGTGAGTGAGTGGAGCCAACAAATGACCTTGGCACACGGAGCAGCCGGGGCGCCAAGGAGGCTGCACTCGGCGGCAGGGCCGGGAGCACGAGCGTTTCCATATGGGGCTGCTTCCGTCGTCGTCTGCTGCTCAGTCACCCCCAAACTACATCTAGTGGTTCCGTGCGTTGACCGGGCTCAGCTGGAAGGTTCCTCTCTATTTTACAAGACGCAGCTGGGATGGCTCACGAGGCCACGGTCACCCGGGAGCCGAGGCTGCTGGAGCGTCCGAGATGACCCATCCTCCCCCACCCACTCGACCTCTCGTCCTTCCGGAGTTCACTCTAAGCTTCTCTACAACGTGGCAGGCGGCTTCCAAGAAAGCGTGTTCCCAGAGGACAGGCCCCGGGTCCCAGCACGAATCCAGCCTCTGCCTAACGTCCCACTGGCCCAAGCAAGTTCCATGACCAAGCGGGCTGTCACTGTGGGAGGGGACGGCACCAGGGGTCACTATCGGGAAATGCGGCGCCCTGGGGACCACCGACGTCATGGTCTGCCGTGTGGCCTTTGGGAGCTTGTTCGGAGGTTCTAGAAGGAGAGCGCAGCTACTCAGATACCCTTGACCCAAGAACGGTCCTCCTCTATAGGGGAAGGTCGTCCTCTTCGATCGAGCGCAGCTTCGGGAGGGATGCACATGGAGGGGTGAGGGAAGAGGGGGGCACCCGCCTGGGCAGCCAGATCGGCTGAATGAACCCTGGCGATCAGTGGGGCAGCAGATGCCGCCGCCAGGTCGCCCCATGTGGCCTTTGGAAGTGCAGTTGTCAGTAACTGCTCAGGAAAGTGGCACAGGGCTGGACGAGGCAACGTCTGGAAAACAGAGCGGTCCTGGGAGGTACACGCAGCATGCACGGATCTCAGCCAGCTGTTCACTGAGTAGTGAGTCACTCCAAGTGCCCGGCACTGTGCCGCACAGCGAGCGAACGCTCCGAGGTGACCAGGCACCATCCCTGCCCCGGAGGAGCCCGCAGATCCCGGGCTGCAGACAGACAAGCAGACAATGCTGTCGTGTGTGTGTGACCTGTACCTGGGCTGAGTGTTGCCTTGGATCGTACGGGGTCACAGGGGAGAGCGATTTAAGTCAGGCCTGGGGGGCAGAGAAGGCTTCCCCGGGGAAGGAGTCCTGGCGCTGAGTTTTGGGACAGCAATGGCAGTCGGTTGGGTGGATTTGCCGTGAGGCATCCCAGACTCAGGAGATAGAGCGTGGCAAGGCCCAGAGATAGAAAAGGTCATGACGCCACTGGAAAATGCGACATACTTCCTTGCTCCTCTCATCTAGAAGGAAGGAAGGAGCCACGAATGCCTAGAACGCGAAGGCAAGTGTGTCATGCCTTGATCCTCTGAGACCAATAGAGAGCGTTAGAAAGACATCTTTTTTGTGCACGATGGCGTTTAAATAATTTCCGGTGCGGAAACATGTTTACTTGTGTAGAAAATAATACAAAGGGGAAAACATTATTCTGGCTGCTACCCACGGAACAAGGAGACTGGTGCCAAAACAGTTACATTTGATGGCAGCCTGGAAGGACCCAAGGCAGTTGGAATGTGGAACAGGAGAGACCTAGGGGAGGCCCTTAGGATGTCACAAATGTGAGACTTGGCACAGGGGGCACGAGAGGGCTAGAAGCGGGGAGATAAGGATAATGCAGTCTCCTGCTCCTCTGCCCCCATTCATGCACCTGTCGACGGGGGGCACAGAAGGTATAGCCCCGACCAGAGGAATTGCTTTTGAGTTTGGGTGCCCGGATAGGACATGTCTTCAAAAGGAGGGACTTTCTGGAGAGGACAAGATTGATCTATATTCATACCTTGTAGGCATTCCCCAAATAGATGTGGTCCAAACAGAATGTGTGTCTGAGTAGCAAACAGCTGGGCTCCTGAGTTTCTCTAGTAGAAACACTAGAATTCTCTCCTGGCTCAGGTGCTGGGTGCCTTCCAGCTCCGGGATGTTAGGGAAGCCCCTGATGCCTTGGTCTCCTCGTCTGTGGACACTTCATACAGTGATTGTAAGGGTAACATGGGATGAGGTTTGCAACATCTTCGAAGGGCACCGGACATAGAAAGCACTCAGTAAACACAGGTGGAATCGTTATTAACAGTTTTGGTCTGTTTATGGAATAGGCACAGCCTTTAAATGGTTCAAAATTCAGAACTTATAAAATTATACGTGTAAAGACAAATCTCTTTCTTACCATTGCCTTCTAGGAGCCAGGTTTTCCCTCTGACAGTGACAAATGTTACTGGCTTCTGGGGCATTCTTTTAAGACAGCTTCTCTATGTCCAAGAAAACACCTCTACTCTGTCTTTTCATTATATGAGTGGAGATAATACTTTCTAACACGGTATTTCACTTCCACCCCTGCTTTTCGGCTGTAATTTTTCATGAGTAGAAAAGTACTTTCTTAGTCTTTTCCTCCTGTGCAGGCTTTTCCTGTTACAGTGTTTGTTAGGTTACAAACATCGTTTCACTCTGGCTGGAGGATGGCTAAGGATACATTTCTGGAAGCAGAATTTCTGGATCAGAAGAGTTCATGCGTTTTTAATTTTGTTAGCTACTGTTAAGCGTCACGGACGTTACACTAATTCACACTTCAGCAACCCTGCGTGAGGCTGGTGAACGTGTTGGGAAATGCGTCATTGGAGAGACCATAAAGTGGCCTAAGGTCTAAGAGAGTAATTTAGCAGAAGCTAGCAGTTCGGTATTTGCCAACGTGATAGGTGGCAAGTAGCACTTCAGGATCGTTTTATTTTGCAATTCTCTTATTGTTGGGCAGTTAAACAATTTTCCCTCTCTGCCTAGCACCCATTCACGTTTCCCTGTCAGCAAACTGTTCCAAATAATTTCGTTCATTTTCCTAATGTGTTGTTAGGGGTTTTTTCCCCCCTCATTAATTTGTGGACCTTTCCTTCTTAGAGGAGTTGCGGTATGACTTGCAGATGTTTTCTCAATTTTTACTTTGTCTTTTTATCTTACGTGTGGAGCCTTTGCTATGCCGTTACATTAATGGATTTTTTAGTTTTTCTTTTATGGCTTTTGAGATCTGTGTCATTTTAGTCCATTCATCCTCTGACGTGGTAAAAAAAGAAGTTCTGTTGTGTTTTCTTCTGGAATTACTAAGGTATCGGTTTGCATTTATTTTTTATTTAATTGTTTTTTAGAGAGAGAGTGGGAGCACAAGTGGGGGAGGGGCAGAAGGAGAAAGAGAGACTCTTAAGTGGCCTCCATGCCCAGCGGGGAGCCTGATGCCGCCTGGAGATCAGGACCTGAGCCAGAATCCAAGAGTCAGCCGTTCAGCCGACTGAGCCACCCCGGTGCCCCTCAGGTTTGCGGCGAACACTGTTACTCATGTGGGAGCGCCTGGGCGGCTCAGTCTGCTGAGTGTCTGACTCCGGCTCATGGTTCGTGGGTTTGAGCCCTGCATGGGGCTTTCTGCCCTCGGCACGGAGCCTGCTTCAGACCCTTTGTTCCCCCTCTCCCTCTGCCCCTCTCCTCGCTCACTCTCTCTCAAAAATAAATAAGCATTAAAAAATAAATGTTGGGGCACCTGGGTGGCTCAGTTGGTTGAGCATCCAATTTCGGCTCAGGTCATGATCTCATGTTCGTGGGTTCAAACCCCACGTCGGGCTCTGTGCTGACAGTTCAGAAACGAGCCTGCTTCGGATTCTGTATCTCCATCTCTCTCTGACCCTCCCCTGCTCGCACTGTCTCTCTCTGTCTCTCAAAAATAAATAAAAAGCATTAAAAAAAAGAGAGAAAAAACCATTTATCCTTTCTGACTTGAGATACCTCCTTTAGAATATGTTAATTCCGTAAGTGATTCGGGTTTATTTTTGGTCTTTCTATGCTGCTCCAATGATCTGTCAGAATATGGATACACCATATCACAGCGCTTTCATTTTTGTAGCTTTATAATATATTTGAATATACAGAAAGGTTAGTGCCATTTCATTACTATGTTTTCATAATATCCCGGCTTTTTTGTTGGTTCATTTTCCCGCATGAACTTCAAAAGAACTGGACAGTACTTTTTACATCAATTTTAAATCCACAGATTAAGGAGAATTTACATGTTTATAATCTTGCGTGCCTTGTCATTCGTTCAAGCCTTCTTTTGTGTTTTTTAGTTTTCTTCAGACCAACCTTGCAGGTGTCACTAATTTCCACTGCTGGGTATTTCATCTTTATCTGTATGTGTATCTTTTGCTGTTGTAAGTGGAGTCTTGTCTTCTCTTCAGTCTTCAGTTTGCTGTTTGCTTCTGGGAAAGCTCCGTCTGTGTCCAGCCGGCTCCATGAGGTTCCTTCCTGCTCGTCCTGGTTTATTTGGTGTTTTTATTCCCTGTTGGGTGTTTGGACCTTCCCATATGACAATAGAGATCATTTTGCCTTCTCCTTGCCTATGTCTACACACCTAATGACACTGCTGAGTATTTCTAGAACGATGTTATCACTGGAGATAGTGAGTGTCTTTTCTACAGTCTTACCATTAATGGAAATGCTTCTGATGTTCCCACATTAAACTCGGGTTCAGAGAGATGTATTTTATTACCTTGAGGGAGTATTCATGTATTCGTGTTTTATTGTTTGTTTTGAGAGAGAGAGAGAGAGAGAGCACAAGCAGGAAAATGGAACAGAGAGAGAGAGAGAGAGAGAGAGAGTCACAAGCTGACCCCACCGGGGCAAGGAACCTCTTACTTAACCAAGAGGTTTTAATGAATGAAAGTGGCTGAAGTCTTACACTGTAGATGATTCTGTTTATATGAAAGTTAATGAACAGACAAAAGACTAATCTAAGGTAACAAAAGGGAGGACGATGATTACTTTGGTGGAAGGATTATTGACTGGGGAGAATATGAGGGCTAGAAATAGTCTATGTCTGCAATTTAGTGGTGGTTATATAAATGTATGTACAGATAGACATGTACAAACATCACTGAATTGTACACTTAAGTCCTGTGCTCTTTACAGTGTATATAGTACAAGTAAGTTAAAAAGAAAAAGAAAAGAGATTGCTGAATTCTATCATATGCCTTTTTGGCATCTTTGGAGATGATCATATCACTTTACTCTTTCTAGCTATTAATATAAATGTGCGAATGGACTTACTAATATTGAATCTCTCTTGCTTTCATGGAAAAATATATTACTTGGTCTTAGTCCGTCATTTTACTGAGAATTTTTATAAACAACATTTATAAACGTGCTGGTCTGTAGTTGGGTTTGGGGATCAGTGTTGTGTTAGCTTCATTCAAAATGATTTGGTAGAATTTCTTTTTTTGAAAAAAATTTTAATGTTTATTTTTGAGAGAGAGAGAGAGAGAGACAGAGACAGAGACAGAGACAGAGAGACAGAGTGAGTGGGCAAGGGGCAGAGAGAGAGAGGGAGACACAGAATCCGAAGCAGCCCCAGGCTCTGAGCTGTCAGCACAGAGCCCGATGTGGGGCTCAAACCCACGGACTGTGAGATCATGTCCTGAGCCCAAGTCGGACTCTTAGCTGAAGTCAAACACTTAACCTACTGAGCCACCCAAGCACCCCTGGTAAAGTACCCCCCTTCCTTCCTTCCTTCCTTCCTTCCTTCCTTCCTTCCTTCCTTCCCCTTGCTCTTTCTTCTTTTCTTTCTTTCTATTTCTTTCTTTCTAGAAAATTTTAAGGAATCACTCTTTTTCTTTTTCTTCTTTTAAAAATAGGCTTAAAAACTTAGTTTATAAAAATGTCTGGCCCAGTAGTTTTATGAAGAGCAAGTTTGCCAACCTTTTCCACTTGCTCTTTTGTAATTAGTCTGTTTAAATTTCCTATCTTTTATAGAATCAATTCAGATAATTACATGACTTATGCAATTATTCATTCCCTTGAAATTTTCAAATGTATTTACATAGAATTGAGTAAAGTACTGATTTGATTTCCTTTATACACATACTTCCCCACCCGCTCCATATGCCTTATTTGCTAGAATTTTGCTGTCTCTTTTTTTTTATTAATTAGGTTACTTACTTACTTATTTATGCTTCTAAAGCCAGCTCTCAGATGTATTCTAACATTTTCCTTTTTAAATTAATATATTCATTTCTGCTCTCAGCTATTAAATCTCCTTTCTGCTTTCCTAACAGTTGCTTTATTATTTTTATAGCTTCTAGAACTGAATGTTTACCTGATTTGTGTTCTATCACCTTGACTATTAGTACGATTGGATGAAATAAATTTCCCTGCTGATATCACTTTAGCTGTATCCCATAGGACTTATATATATCACCTTAATTATCCTCTTCTAGCTCTTCTGTCATATTTATTTCCATTTATTTTTTTACTTAAGAGTTATTTTTAATGTTTATTTTATTTTTTATGTTTTTTAAAATTTATTTTTGAGAGACAGAGAGAGACAGCACGAGCAGGGGAGGGGCAGAGAAAGGGGGAGACGCAGAATCTGAAGCAGGCTCCGGGCTCTGAGCTAGCTGTCAGTACAGAGCCTGACGCAGGGCTCGAACCCACGAACCGTGAGATCATGACCTGAGCTGAAGCCAGACGCTCAACGGACTGAGCCACCAGCCACCCCGATGTTTATTTTATTTTTGAGAGAGAGAGAGAGAGCATGAGTGGGATGGGGCAGAAAGAGAGAGGTAAGCTGGGGATACGTAACAGACTCCAAGCTGTCAGCACAGAGCCGGACTCAAGGCTTGAACTCAAAATGTGAGACCCTGACCAGAGCCGAAGTCGGAGGCTTTTTCCAGTGGTGAGAATTTCTTTTTAGTTTTGGTTTTATTATTTGTTTCTGGTTTTGGTATATAGTGTGACCAGAGAATCGATTTTGTACTTTTTACTTTGGGTGAAGATGTTCTCTCCATGTCGAGGGTATGGAGTTGGAAATACATACGTTTTAAGTTTTTTAATTTTTTAACATTTATTTATTATTGAAAGACAGAGAGAGACAGAGCATGAGCAGGGGAGGGGCAGAGAGAGAGGGGAGACACAGAATCCGAAGCTGGCTCCAGGCTCTGAGCTAGCTGTTAGCACAGAGCCCAATGTGGGGCTCGAACCCATGAACCGTGAGATCATGACCTGGGCCAAAGTTGGATGCTTAACCGACTGAGTCCTCCAGAAGCCTAGGTATGGCTTTTACCTGCAGCAGAGGTGATGTTGCTTCATGAAAGAACCTGAAGTTTTTTCTAGTACGTGAATTTAGCTCATTACCATGGATCTGTACAGCCTAAATGTTTGGTTTTAGTTCTATTATTATTTTTACGTTCTGTTTTCTAATTTTTTTCTTTATAAAATTTTCTCTCTGTGGACTGTGCGCCCCCTCCCCCATCTTGAGTAACTAAGAGGGTCTGTATTTTTCTGGTAGTTACTGTTGTAACCATAACTTTATATAAAACGCTTAATTCCCTGTTTCTTTAGACAGTCAGTCTGTTTCTTCTCTATATCGTACATTCACTCTTCTATTTCTCTAGATGATAGGCAGTCATTTCTTTTGTACCTTTGTTCAGTGCCTTCCGTTCACTGAGATAATTGCCTCATTACTTTCTTTTTAAGAAATCACGTGAAATACTTAGTCACATTTTATTCAGCTCGGTGAAAACATTTTTCCCGTGGATTCTTCTTCATCTATTTGTTTTTCCTCTTTCTTTCCTCCCTTTGTCTTGCGTTTTTGGTACGGAACCCGTGCTGGTTCCTTTTCAAGGCATGGAGTTTTTCCCTGAACCGGCTACTGGCCGTTGGTCTGTGTGGGGGGCGGGCTGGACTGCATTTCAGGTCACCCGGATTTTTCCTTAGGACTCAGGGTTCTGTGGAGAGTGGCGTGGGCTTTGCCAGGGAAGGCAGGCGTCTGTGGGGTAATTCGTGGAGCAGAGCGTCTCTCCTCCCCGCTGTCACCACGAGGGACCGCGTCGCCCACATACGGCTTGTCTGTGTGACACCGGACCTTGTCCCGCCTTCTCTGCGTCACGGAATTGGGTCCAAGTCTCTCCCGGCTACTCTGTCCCTGCTTTTGAAATCACAGAGTTTAGGTTTCACGTGCCACCTTTTGGAAATGTATTTTGCAAGTTTTTCTTCCGTGAAGAACAGTCTCGCCGGGGGCTCCCTACCTCCCCTTCCCCTGCTGGGCCTCCACCCCCGGGTGGTGCTCCCTCCGTCTCTTCTGCCTCACGAAGGCCAAGTCCGTGTTCCTGCATCTCGTTCGCCTTGCCGCACGGAGGCGATTTCCTTGAGGAGGAGGAAGGTGCGCCAGCTCTAAGCTCCTCTGGTGGCCCGAAGTTGACTGTCCTGGCCGAAGGGATGATCGGCACAAGCGTGTTGCGGGGGAGGGGTCACAGTCAGGGTGGCCAGACTGGAGACAGGGGAATGGCTCCCAGAAGCCGTGCTGGGCTTCAGGAGGGTCTGAGTCTTCGGGCTCATGGAGACTGGAGACCAGGTTAGGGTGAGAACGCTCCTACTCACAAGCCGGCCCTCCGCTCCTGACAACCGCCTGCAGGGGAGGGGAGGGGGAGCCCGATGCGACTCTGCCTCCTGAGGACCCAGGATCCTCTCCGGTCATGGCAAGGACTCTGTGACTCTCTCTTAGCCCAGGATTTTGAAAGATTCTGCGTTTCTTCCTTTGCTCTTACTCTTTCCTAGGCTTAAAACTCCCTTTCCCTTTATTTTCCATTATTTGTTCCCTCATTTTACTTGGGTCTCTGCTCAAAAGGCCTCTGCTCAGAGGGGCTGTCTCTGGTCACTCTATATAAATAACGCCCCTGTTTACTCTCTAACTGATTTAATTGCATTTATACCAAGTTATTTTTTTAAATTTTTTTTATAACTTTTAAAATTTATTTTTTTTGAGAGATAGAATGAGACAGAGCATGAGAGGGGAGGGTCAGAGAGAGAAGGAGACACAGAATCTGAAATAGGCTCCAGGCTCTGAGCCTTCAGCACAGAGCCCGACGCAGGGCTCGAACCCACGAACTGTGAGATCATGACCTGAGCCGAAGTCAGACGCTTAACTGACTGAGCCACTCAGACGCCCCATAACAAGTTATTTTATAGATGTTTTTGTGGTTAGTTGTCTACCTTCCCCACTAGTGTGAGAGCAAGGATTTTATTTGTTATGTGTGACCCTGTGTTCTTGGCAGCCAGAAGAGATATTCACTACATAAATCTTATAGGAAGGAAGGAAAGATTGCTATTGACACATCACACTGAACTAGCATTTACATTATATCATATATTATATTTTACTCGCTATTTCTCTCCTTAAACTGTCATGTCTTTGAGGAGAGTTCGTTCTCGTGTCTTGGACAATGTCTGCTTCTGCCTAGCGGAGGGTCAATATACGTTGATTGAACTGAATCCAGCATAGCATGTCTGCCCCAGGGTGAACCTCGGAGAGCAGTTCATCGGCAGAGACCTTGGGGAGTAAGTTAGTCTCTGCTCTGACACCCCTATCATCCCCCCACCTCTTCTCCAGAGCGCTCTTTATTTGCAAAAACTTCAGCTGGGATATGAACATTTTTTAATAAGCAGTCGATTCCATTTGATCAGGGACCAGAAGTGTGCGTAAGAGGGCTGGCTGAGGCTCGCCCTCTCTGTCTGTGGGTGGGGTGGGTGGGGGCCCTCCCCATCAGCCTGCCCTCTCGTTGATTACCCCCCCACTTTCCCAACACACACGGGCACTCACTGGTGGAGTCAGGAGGAGAGAGAAGCATCCAGTAGTTTTGAGAGCTCTGGGAGGTCACGGACAGCAGGAAGCAGCTCATGGACTGGATTCACTGGGGTCAGGACTGCCTTGCGGTCTCCACGTCCTACAGGAAAATTTCTGTTCCCCTCCTGGACCCATCACTTGGCCCCAGTTTCCCAAATTAAAATCAGCACTTGGAAGCCATGTTCTGATCCAGATTCTATGTGGAGGCTCTATCCGGTCATGGCCAGCTGAGACCCGCTCTAGGACTGTTCAGGCTCCAATCATCCACGGAAGGACAGGACGCTGCCAAACACATCCAGCAGTTTGCCAGGCGAGGAAGAGGAGCCCTCCGGACTGGCGAGCCATGTCCCGTCCGTAGCCCCTTGGTCTGTCCACGCACTGGAGCTGGTGACATCGGCCGTGCCCTCAGGGGCCATCTGGCCGTGAAGTTCCCGGGGGGGGGGGGGTGGGCAGGCAGGACAACCGAAGTGTTGCCAGGACTTGGGGTCGGTGCTGCACACAGCTGGGGACACACAACCAAGGAATTAAAATTGCAAATGATGTATGGCATAAAGGACATGAATGATCATGGATCTGAAGTCACAGTTCATAACTTAATTGAGTTCTGTTAGCCTCCTCGGCCGATAAAGAAGGAGCTGGGCGTTCTACCAGCGTGAGTAACTCAGATTCTTAGCGTCACCACAGGGGTCTCTGCAGAAAAAGGTTGAGACTCGCTGCTCCAGTCTGGGCTTCTTGTCACACCCTTGACGCGCTGTCGGTCGGCTTGGAAACTGCCCGCGTGGTGCTCCCACCCCTCAGACGGCAGCTCGATTAGACTCAAAGCCCTCATCCCAAGTGAGTTGCTTCTGGTTTCTACCCATTGCCCAGATTTTCCCACCTAGAGAGAGAGGATCTCTCCTATGAATCTCCAGACACTGTGATCCAGCTCCTGCCTCTTTGTGGCCGGGCTGAGAACATGTTCGGGAACATTATCCCTACGGGCGGTCCTCGATCAATGAGTGAAGGCGGTGTGGGCTCTGGCCGGTGGCTGGGGTGATTCTGAGCTGTGTATGTTGCACGGTTTTCCAGATTTTTCCTGTGGGACCGGGCTCGAGGCCCCTATGGGGAAGCTGGTTTATCAACACACTATTCATTGCTTTTCTCCTTTGTATCACACCTCTCTGTATTTCTCGTACCTTCCAATAAACTGCTGATGCTTGAAGCCTTGGCTGACAGGCTGCTTTGGGGGGAACCCAAACCAGTAAACCTGGCCACAAAAATACAGGACCTTTACGGAGAACGTTGTATTAAAATGAACCAGTGGTGGGGCACCTGGGTGGTTCAGTCGGTTAAGCATCCAGCTTCGGCTCAGGTCATGATCTCACGGTTCGTGGGTTCGAGCCCCGCGTCGGGGTCTGTGCTGACAGTTAGCTCAGAGCCTGGAGCCTGCTTCGGATTCTGTGTCTCCCTCTCTCTCTGACCCTCCCCTGCTTATGCTGTCTCTCTCTGTCTCTCAAAAAAAACAAAACAAAACAAACAAAAAGCAAAGCAAAACAAAACAAAACAAAAAATGAACCAGTGGAGCGATGGAGCCTATTCGTGACTTCACGCACTGTAAAACTACCCTTTTCCCCCCCGATGAATCTTTCTATCGATGCGATTTAATCAGACTCCCGGTAGACTATTTCAGAAATTTGGAAAAAGGATTCCAAAAGTCACATGATAGATTCAAGGGCACAAACTAGAACAATTTTGAGAAAGAGCAAAGAAAGGAGGCTCGCTTGCCCGTATATCAAGACTAACTCAAAGCTGTAGAACTAAAACCAGCCCGGGGCGGGTACGTGGATCAGGGGGAGGATGGTCCAGAGCCAGGGACGGGGTGCGGTGAGGGAGGCCCACCTGACAAGGAGGAGGGACGAGGCCTTGGGAAAGGGAGGGTCCGCTGTTGCCCATTTCTACGGAGCCAAGAACACAGGAAATGGGCTCCAAGGGCAGCGGCAGTGGCGCAGTTAAGGCAAAAGAGGGTCTGTCCGTGGCGTTTCTCGCTGAATAATGAGGCGCTCCCTAAGGCGCCAGGCTGGCACAGTTGTCTGTTCCCTGTGATGTTCCCCGCTCTGGTGCACACACACCACTGGCGTCTCCGCCAGGCGGACCCCCGATCCGTCAACCTGGTGCCCAGCGCTCCGCCCGGCAGCTCCCACTCAGCACTCCCGGGGTCTCAAGCCCTGCACCTCAGGGTGACGGGAAAACCTTTCCGGACGGTGATGTGTCATTAGCTCCGGGGCAGGGGTAGCGGCCTGGACACGGGGAACAGATGCTCATTTTCCCGGCTGGGGTGAGAGAGAGCCATGTGCTGTCTGTCACCAGGATCCGGCCGTATCCACCCCCTGACCCCAGACCCGGACGCAGAGTGACCCGCTCTTCCCACACGCAGGGGCCTCCGCTGGGAGACACACAGGGCCACGCTCCCGTGGCCACAACTCACACTCACAGGACTGAGCACGATTCCGCCAGGATTTCTCAGCGGACTTCTGGGCAGACATGGCTTCTCACAACTAAAGTGTCGCGGCAGGGACTTTTCCTGGTGCCAGGGGCTGGGGTGGGTGCAGGGGACACTATGCCCTTAACCCCTCCCCCAAGCACCACACACACACACACACACACACCCACACACTCTGTGATATGGTAAATTTTGCCACCATATGGTGAGCCACGGGGTGCCCAAGATATTTAGTTAAACAATATTTGGGGTGATTCTGTAAAGGTATGTTTGGATGAGATTAACATTTAAATCAGTGGACTTCGAGTAAAGCACATTGCCCAGTTTTACTGGGTGGGCCGCATCCCATCAGTTGAAGGCCTGAATAGAACCAAAAGACCAGCGTCCCATGAGCAAGAGAGAATTCTCCAACAGACTGCCTTTGGGTTTCATCTCCAACACCAGCCCTTCCTGGTTGTAGAGCATGAAGCTTTCAGGTCTGAATTACAGCACCAGCTCTGCCTGGCTCCAGCCTGCTGGACCGTCTTCGGACTTGCTAATGTCCACCATTATGTGAGCTATTCCTTATAGTAAATCTTTTTATATATACACACATATCCTATCAGTGCCTTTTCTCTGGAGAACTCTCTCCCTCTCTCTCTCTCTCTCTCTCTCTCTCTCTCTCTCTCTCACACACACACACACACACAGACACACAGACACACACACACACACACTTTGCCCCTGAACCTGTATTGCAGGATGAGATTTGACAACATAACTATGTCTCCTCCTCTCTCCCTCCGTCTCCTGCTTCCATTCCTCTGCCTCACACTTATCCACACCTGGAGGAGGTCAAGGATGCATAGAGGGAGAGGGAGACCGAGCAGCCCAGGACCTGGGGCCGAGCCTCAAAGACCCCTCCGGAGAAGCTCGGTCCCCATTTCACTCCTGGACTTCCCTCCACCTGGAACGTCCCTGGAGACACTGCTAAATTACTTCTGCTGCCTGGGGGACAATAGAGTCTTAACCAGCTCTGGTCATCTTCTGTCCCCTGTCCCCTCTGTCCCTCCCTTCTCACCTCTGCTCCCCATATGCCTGGGCAATGTCACCATCGCTGTCCTCAGGTCCTTGGGAGATACTGCTGGGCTCAGTGAGAGGAGGGAGTGACGTAAGTCAGGGGACCAGACGGGGGTTGTGGACCAGGTTCTGAGTCTCCCTTCCCCCCTCCCCAGTCCGGTGACCTTGTGCCTATGGCCAGGCAGTGCCCGAGAGAGGGGGCGGGTGCATAAGATCATCTCCAAAGATGGGTGTTTGGGGGTAGAGGCCAGAACGCTGGGTGTGCCCAGAGCCTGGGGGTGCACGGTGAACATTTGCTGAATGTTCCTGAATGATGGGCTCCCAGAAGACTGGACCAGAGACCAGCAGTTTGACCTGTGCCACATCACGTTTTCCCTAAATCTCAATTTCAGCAGAAGTAAGTGTCTCAAACGTGTCTCCCTCCTGGGAGGCCATCCCTGTGAAAAACAGAACTATGTCTAATGGCCTACTTCAGAGGCAGTCCTACAAGAACTTGACATTCGGGGCCGTACCTTCCTATATTGCCTGAGAGTCAGACTGCGTACTAGACTCGGAACGACCGCATTTCAGCATCTCGGCAAGTTGAATGCAGGGCGCCTTGTCACAGTGTTTTATAGAGACGCAAGGAGAGACTCAGATGGTGACATGGCCCTTCCAGAGTCAGAGCTGGAAAACGACAGCTGAGATCCAAACATTCACTCATTCACTCATTCATTCACTCACAATTCCTCCGGGCCCTGTGTTCAACCCAGGCGTACAGTGGTGCATCAGGGCACCCGGGCTTAGATCTTGCCATGCTCCCCGGCCCCTGTCACGTGGTCTCTGGGGTGCCAAAGCCCCAACAAGAGGTCCTACGACAGCTCTGATCCAAGGTCCCACCGTGGCTCTTGGTCTGGCCCGGCTGCCCTCCACCCTAGGCCAGAGGGACGTCAGCAGCCCTTGGGGGTCATGTTGGGGGCACAAAGGCAGCACGTGGTCCGTGCGGTATGGATCCCGTGGGGGCTGGAGTGCAGGGTGGGCAGGTTGAAGGAGAAGAGAGAGAAGGCCCCGTGAGGAGACAGGAGGCCATTGGCGCCGCTGGGTGTCGTGGGGAGAGACGGAGCAGATCTGCCCACATGACTCACCTTCTTGATCCTTTCAGCGGCTGGAGAGTTAAAGAGCCAGTCCTGGCGTGGCTTACGAGTCCCAGGCAATTCCTGCCCGTCCGGTCACCCCCGGGCGAGGTTTGGACCCCATGCTTTGGGCGAGTCTATCCCTGCAGATTTTATTCTAAGGACCCGTCTGCGCCCCTCTCCCCCACAGCTGCCAGCTTCTGGGGTCCTTCCAGGGCCCAGACTTCAGGCCTCAGGTCCCTTGCACACAGTCGGTGTGAGAAATAGTTGCTGAGTGAACGAATGAATGGATACAGAGCTGAGTGCACAACCCTCAGGGGGCTGAGTGTGAGCCCCGGAGGCTGGAGCCGGAGTAACAGGCACGTTACTTGGCATGCGTGTTGGCCAGCTCGGGCTCCCAGCCCCCCCCCCCCTTCCAGAGTCCGTAATTAATGCGGCACCCTCAGTAATAAGCATGCACCTTGTAGGCTCCAATCTTTCTCATTAGGGGCTGAGGCAGGCTGCTCATCTGCTCTTCCTGGTGCTGATGAATGAATCACGCCCCCCTGCAGATGGCCCCGGGCTGTGCGGGGTGGGGGAGGCACCCTTCTTTCAGGGTCTGGTGCTAGCAGCCAACACCCCCCCCCACCCCCGCCAGTGAACGGATGTAGGCCCAGAGGTGGCGTCTTCCGGTGGAAGGCGGTCCAGGTGGTGCCCCAGCCCTCACGGGCTTCAGGATGACCTCAGTCTTCAGCCTAACATTCAAGGCTCTCAGCCCTGACCCTGCCTGGCCTGCCGGGGAGGGTGGGGGGGGATCATTTGTGCTCTGAACCCAGCAGCACATTCCTTCCCTCTGTAGGATTTCTCTCTTGCAGTTTCATTCTATTGGTTCCTATTCCTCCCACGCCTCTCTGATGCTCGTTGTGAAAAAGCCTGTAAAAAAGTGGCGCCTCTTCCACGAAGCCTTCCCTGACCACCTTTTGGGCAGAATTCTCATGTCTCCCTTTTGTTTTTTTTAATTAATTATTTTTTTAATGCTTACTTATTTTTGAGAGAAAGAGAAAGAGTGTGAGTAGGGGAGGAGCAGAGAGAGAGGGAGATACAGAATCCGAAGCAGGCTCCAGGCTCTGAGCTATCAGCACAGTCCGATGCAGGGCTTGAACTTACGGACCGTGGGATCATGACCTGAGCTGAAGTTGGATGCCCAACCGACTGAGCCACCCAGGCGCCCCTCATGCCCTCCTTTTATTCTCCGCATAGACCATCTTCCAGTCCCAGCTCTGTTCCCTTCCCTACCTGTGTCTCAGATTCCTTATCTTTAAGGGAAAGAAAATCCCTCCACAGACTTTTCATACAATCTAAATGACCTTCCTTCACCGAACATTTACAAACCTTTATTTTGTATTTAGCTTAAAAGCATGCAGGACTAGGTGCAGAGGACAGAACAAACAAACAAACAAAGAATAAAATGCAGCTTGTAGCCCAGTAGAAAACAACCCAAATGATAATCATAATACAAACAGTGGCTTCGCGTTTACGCCTTCCCGGGCACGTGGCTAAATGCTTTTCCAGACAGACAAACACGAGGGAGGTCACGATACCAAGTAATGAAGAGCTTTCCAAGTAGGTAAAGTCGCAACTAAATTGAAGACGACCTTGCTGTCGCTCTTCCTCTGACTGTCGTGTGTCCGGGCTCCGCAGTGGGGCTGGGAGCTCCACGAATGAGCAGGGAATCATCCTCATCCCGCTTCCGGGGCGCGGTCAGCAGCCTCAGCCGGCGCGGGAGGCTGGTTGGTCAATCTGCCCGGCGGGTGGGGAGCAGGGGTCTGCGGTCCAGGCGCTCCAGGGTAGGACCATCCGCTGGTCCTGGCAGCTCTGAGCTCTGACTCCTGTTCCCTGAATATTCTCTCGGGCCTACTTTCTTCTCCCGCATCTTCTGTCCTAAACATCCTTCTACTGTGACGGTTTGTGGCCCCCGAGCAAGGCCAAGTGGAGAGAAGGGCAGCAGGCTTCAGGCCCCTCCGGGGAGCACCTGCTGCCCCCAGCACAACCGGCTCCCAGGCTCCCGGCTGCACAGTTCCACCTAGAACTCACCCACACGGCGTTGGGAGAAAGGACGGAGCCTCAGAAGACCTGGACCCCATCTCGACTCCGGGGCTGCCCAGCCCCCACGCCCCAGTTCTGCCTCCGGATCTATGAAGAGCATCTCCTGTCCTTCCAGCCCACAGGATCCGGGAATCCGACAAGACCATGTGTTAAAGGACTTGACACCTGGATCACATGAAATCAGGCAGACGGGTTATTATTACCTGCATTTTAAAGAGAACTTTTAGGTTTTGAGTTTTAAGATGGTTTTGTTAAGTCTAATGATGACCCAGTGGTCCATGAGAAGCAAGGAAATGTGGGGACACCAGGACTGTCCAGCCCCATGAATGACACCCTCCGAGCAGGCACAGGTCCTTAGTAAGTCTGTCTACCGTCTCTGTCCCTCAGGGTCAGCACTGCAGGAGGCAAGAAAGGGCCAGCCCAGACTCGTGCTTCGCTGGGAAGGAGAGGCAGGTGGGGAGGTCAGCGGCGTCTGGCTGGGGGCAGGATGCCCCTCGGGGCCCAGCCAGCCTCTGGGTCGCTTCACCTGCATGGAGAATTTTCCAGCTATTAACAAAGCCACCGAGGCAGTGCGTGGGTGAAGTTCAGCCTCTAATCCCCAATTAAGGCACCAGGCCTTACCTGCATCCGGCATCTGGCTGCCAAAGGCTTTGGTAATCATTTCTCGCCTGCGCGCTCTCTCTCTCTCACTTTCCCGGACAGTTTCCAGTGGGAGGAGGTCTTTCCCTCAGGTTCCTGACAACCGGAAATCTCTCTCCAAGGTGATGTCTGAGTGTGAGTGGGGAAACTTCTGGGCTCCAGGTCTCCCCACTCCCCTGAGCCCCTGACCCTCCTCCCGATTCCTTCAGGGTCCCCCCGCCATCTTGTGACCTTAGGCCCTTTATTTAGAACCTACTCTGGCCAGCCCCTTGTAGAGGTAATCATTTAACCCTCCAAACCAGCTTTTGAGGAAGAGTGACCCCCCCCCACTTTCACCAGAGGAAGAGCCGGGGTCTCTGACAACAACATGGGCCAGAAGGTTGACGACGGAGTAAAATAGTAGAACGTGGTGAGAGATGTCTCCCCGCGGCCATCTTCCCAGCCACGGTGGCATCCTCCTCCGCCCCCCAGCACAGATGATCTTGCTTCGGATCAGGTTTCGTGTTGTTAACGGGGCAGGTCCATTGCAAGTTCTGGTGTGCGGTCTGCCCCACTCGAGGGGCTGCGGTGGGCTTCTTCCTTCTCCGGGACAGCGCTGAGACCTGTGTCCTTTCACGTCTGCGCTGGGTCAGCCCTGCCCATCTTCCCTGCCCTGGGCCTGCTGGAGGAAGGCTCCTGGAGACGTTGGGCTGGGCACACTGTCTCTGTGACCGTCTACAGGGCCACTTAGCTGACCCCCACGTCCCCAACAAGGCTAAGTGAGAATCCCCGTCCTTCCGAACCCACGCTTTCTCTCTTTCACCCTAAGGCACAAGGGTAGAATTACCCATAACACTTAACAAATGCTGTTACCTGTGTCCCCGTGCCCAGGGGGCATGGCCTGGGCGTCAGGAATGTCCACAGTGCTCAGGGGTGTCTAAGGGGCAGCCAATCCTGAGAAGCTCTGCATAAGCGCCCCTGTCTCCCCATCGGCTGACACCGGCCTCAGCATTCAAGGACTGTTTGTTGAATGAATGAAGGAAGGAAGGAATGGTCAGGGAATGGATGAATGCAGGGCTTCCTACCCAAGATCAAGCAGCAGAATAACATTAATCTTTTGCAAAACATATGAGCCCCGGCCAGACACCCCTCCCCGGCTCCGTGTCCCCCTACCTACCCCCACCCTTCGCTAACTCAGACTCGGCTTGCCTGCCCATCATTTGGGTTCATGTGCTTCGTAAAAGGTCGGCGATTCCGATGTGCCGCTCTGGTTAAGAAAAACAGATGTAGGGAGCGAAGGAATCGGCGAGTGAATGAATGAGACTCGGAGCGAAGAGGAAGAGTTTCAGCTGCGACCAGAAAAGCCGAAGCAGGCGAGGCAGATGGGCGTTCTCTATGGCTTAGGAAATGGGTGGGTATCGTGTTGTTTCCTTCCACTCGACGGGCAAAATAAACACCGCTTGCTGGGGAAGCAAGTAGGAGCATTTTTGTCCTTCCTGGGCCTCCTTCTCCTCTAGCTGGGGGAGGCCAACGAGGGCTGGGGGGCAGGAATATGCATACTGGATTGGAGATCGAGGTCGCGGTAAGGAAGGGGAAGCGAGGAAGGCGGGGAGGAACGAGCCGATTCTGGTGAAAACTCGGCTCAACTCGGCAGGACCTTGGATCCTCGGTAGCCCTTGAAGATATTTAAGCTGCAAGGACCAAGGACCCTGGGGAGTCACAGAGGAAGTCGGGGACAGTGGGGAGGAAGGAGGCGCGCAATGGGCCCGGGCAGGCAGCGTGAGGCCCCCTGTTTTGTCCGGTCTGCCGCTCCTAGGAGGCACAGCCCCCACCCTGCAGACACACGCACCCTCTCTGCCGACAGGGCCCTCGACAGCCAGTGAGGGATGTGAAGTGATGCCCCCTAGGTGCCCAGGGAGCTGCAAACTGCCGACGGCTAGGCCTACGGCAATTTAGAAGAATTAGCAAAAACAGACAAGTGTGCAAAAAACAACACAATTATCTAGAGCACCTCAGGCCATCAGCGTCCGGTGATAGTTTCTGCAATGACAGACACGTCCTGTAGTGTGCTAATACGGCAGACAGTGGCTCTCAGGTCGCACTTGAGAAGTGTGACAGACAGGGAACTGAACCCTACGTTTTGTTTCATGTGAATGAATTTATTTATTTTTTAAATGTTCATTTATTTTGAGAGAGAGAGGGAGGGAGGGAGATTGCAAGTGGGGAAGGAGCAGAGAGGGAGAGGGAGAGAATCAGAATCCCAATCAGGCTCCCTGCCGTCCGCGCAGAGCCTGATGCAAGGGTTGATCTCCCAAACGGTGAGATCATAACCTGAGCCGAAATCAGGGGTCTGACGCTTAACTGAGCCACTCAGGTGCCCCTCGTGTGAGTGAACTTAAGCGCAAATAGCTGTGACAGCTGGTGGCTGCCTACGGGATGGTGCAGGTCCACACTGGGGGGTGAACTGCGGGGAGGAGGGCTCGTGGATCTGCGGTGAGGCAGGGGAGGAAACACGGTCACCGGGCCACATAGCGTGGGCACGAGTGTCACGTCCCTGTTGTGTAGGGTAGAATACTTTAGAAAGCCCCTCCCCCCCACAGTGAGAACCAGGCTCTCTGAGCATCTTGGGCTAACACGGGCCTGGTTCTCGGTGGAGCCCAGCACCCGGGGAAGCCTATCCTTCCATTGCAACTGTTCTCGAACCCTTTCTGGGGAGGAGACTCTCAAAGAACAAGTCTCTCGTGCTGGGCCCGGAACTCAAGGCTGTCGGGCCCCAGACCCCGCCCCCCCCCCAAGGCCTGTGACAGCACCTCTCGGATCGGAAGTCCAGACTCCCCTGAGTCAGATTCCATTACTTACTCGCTGAGTGCTGTTGAAAAACAATCACTTAATTTCTCTGAGCTTTTGCCTGTTAGATGAGGGCATCTAAAGCCCTGGAGACGCCCAAGGTCCTTTCCAGCTCCAAGACACCTTTTCTGGGTGCCTGCGTGGCTCAACCCACGGTGGGGTCCCGGCCCCCTAAGGAAACAAAACCCTCAAGGCCACCTGGCTATGCACACACGTGACGACATCCGTCGTGACTTGTATCATGAGACCACTTAGTCAGACTGTGTGTTTGTGTGTTAGCCTACTCGGCAAAGAAGTAAACAACATATAAAGAAAACCACGCCCGTGGCCTTCGGGGCTCGGTTCGTCAGCTGTGAACCCAACTGAGCGGGACCGGCTGGACTAAAGTTGCTTCCCGACTCCTGTGCAAGAATCCTGCTACGAGTCAGTTGAGCGTCCCAACTGTTGATTTTGGCTCAGGCCATGATCCCAGGGTCATGGGATCGAACCCTGCCCTGGGCTCTGTGCTGAGTGTGGAGCCTGCTTAAGATTCTCTCTGTCTGCCTCCTCCGCCATCATGCACTCCCCCACCTCTAAAACGAATAAATAAAAAACCCCAAAGACCCCGCTCGTTCGAAGGCATTGGACGTCCCTCTACAGTCGAAGTCAAACGGGCAACAGAACGGCTTCTCTCACTGCCATGAGCTTTTCCTTTAACACTAATCGCTCCCAACCTTAGAGGTTTTATTTATGAGTATTGTCCTCACTATTAGAACAGCCTCTATTTTCTGCTGGATCACCGGCAGGAAAACCATTGTCAGCCAGGCCTGAGTGAGCAGAGAGCCAGAACCTCACACCCTCCGGCCCTGAAGTCACCGGGGTCCCCGGGCCAACACGCACCAGGGTCCTCTCTCTGCCCGAGTTCTCGATTACGCCCCTATTATTTCTCGCTCTTCTCTCTTCCCATTTCGCTCTTTCCTCCCCCCGCCCCCGTCCAATTCCCCTTTCTCACCTTCTTCCTCCCTCCCATCCCTCGCCCTGGCCCATCCCCCACCTCCCCGCCACCCCTGCCTGCTCTTACCCATCCTGGGAGCCCTGACCGACCTGGTTTTGTGCTCTTCCCAAGCCCCAGGCAGAGCCCCACGCTGGTGGGTGGGGGGCAGAGGGTGTTGGGAAAGGTCAGAGACATTGCCTTTGATGCTCTTCACGTGGGCTCCGCTTTCCACCGGCACCAAGAGCCCTGCTGTGAAAGCGGCTCTTGCCTTCATAAACAAAAAGGGAAAGAAACAACAACAAAAAAGGAGAGGAAACCTTGCCACCCGTTATGGACTGAACATTTGTATCCTCCCAAAATGCACATGTTGAAACTCCGTCTCCCAATGAGATGGAGGGAGGTGGGGCCTTTGGGAGGCAATTAGGACTAGATGAGGTCATGGGTGGGGCCCTCGTGAATGGGATTTGTGGCCTCTGTAAGAATCACAGAGAACTCGCTCCCCTCTCTCTTTGGCCTGTGAGGACACGGGGAGGTGGCCATCTGCCACCCAGAAGGGAGCTCTCAGCGGAGCCAGACCTTACTGACGACACCCCGATGTTGGGCTCGGAGCCTCCAGAACTGAGAGAACTAAGTTTCTGCTGTTGATGAGCCACCTGACAGGGCTGGGAGTCAATGTGGGGAAGGGCACCCCCTGTCTTCCAGCTCCTCGAAGTCAGGGAGCCTCACCTCACCGACAGAGGCAGGCAGAGGCGGGTACAAACCTGGAGACAGACAGCACCTGAAACTGTCCCCCTGTGCTTCCGGGCTACCCCGCCTGGCCGCCTCTGCCCAGAGGGCCTCCCTGGAGTGGCTGCGGCTCATCCTGGAGACCTGTGAGTTTGTGTTTCATGTGTGCCTCCCGTCTCCTCCCTCGGACACCAGGACGGCGAGAGGAAAGCCCTGGCTCACAGACATGCCCTCGTGCCCAGCCTGGGGGAGTCGCTGGTGGCTCAGCTCAGTCGTGCCGCCTGCCCCTGCCACCCTCCCTCCACAAGGCAGGTGCGCCACAGAGATGAGACTTGGGTCTCCGGCTGTCTTTGGGGCAAAGGATCCCCTTCTGAGTCCCACTCAACTGTGTCAGGGGTAGCTAAGATGCAGGGGAGGAGAAGTGACCTTGACCTGGTTTATCCAAGTCTGCAGGGCCAGTGTGGGGAGAAAAATCCTCAGCCCGGGCTCCTCACCAGGGCCACCACTCGCTAGCCTTGCCCTCTCCCCCAAGCCTCATTGTTCCCATCTGCAGAATGGGAACAGAACACCTCTGTCACTGGGGGCCTTATGAGGGTCGAAGGGCTAATGGATGCACTTTTTTCTTGGACAATGGACAGGGGGTCGGGTTGGCCTGGAAGCTGGAGAATGGGCTCCAAGAACTCTTGAGCTACTGCCTCGCTCGGGAATCTCTAACTCTAGAAAAACTTAAGGGAGTCCAGAGATGCCGTGCAACTGGCCGAGGTAGGTGAGGCTCACCAGCTCATCCCTGGCGCAGTGCACCAGTTTCCAGCAGGCTTCTGCCCGAGGTGTGGTGTCTGACTCCCAGGGCCGGGAGGACGAGAACAAAGGGAGGTTGTCACATTTGAGTGACACACTCAGCCAGGAACAAAGGCACCTGTTATGCAACAGACAGAATGGGAAGGGCCAGCCCAGGGCAGCAGCCTTGAATTGCAGAGCTGGGAGCGGTGATTTCGCCCAGGGAGATAGAACCAGACTCACTTCCGCTTCCAGCCTCGGGTAAAGGGAGGGAGGTAGCCAAGCCTACGGAGACTAGCCCACCTTCCAGAAGATGACTGTTCCCCATGGCCTCCCACCAGGGCCACTGTGGCAGTAACATAGACCTGAAGGGGACAGGTGACGGGACCCAGGCCTGTAAAGGGAAGGTGGACGATAGGCCAGCAGGAGGTGCTCAGGAAGCCGGTGACGTCGAAGACCAGAGCTGATGTGGATGCCAGGAGAGAGTTCGAGCGCCCAGCACCAGTGACAGGGTGCAACCCCCCAAACTCCAGGCCTGCAGCAGAAGCTGTCAGTCCCCTCCCCGGTCATCTCTGCCGTGTTAGAGGGGTTGAAAGGTGATGCGGGACCGGGGACAAGGCAGAGGCGGGCTCAGGATTAGGGTAGAGTTGTTACGAACCCCGTGAGGCCGGGACATTGGCACGGAGGACGGGAAAGCTGGCCCACAGTCCTGTGGGAGCGGTGTCCTCGAAGAAGCGTGACATCCTGCGTTCTGCTTCAATCAGGAGAGAGTTTAACAAAGCAGCAAAATTGCTGCCGAGATCGCCACAGAGTGTTGCGCAGTAGGGTAGGGAGATCGGGGGCTTCAAGGCATAGGGGGCTTGCTTTCTGTCCGGGAGGCCCGGGAGCAGTCATCGGGTAGGTCAGGGGAGGCACAAAACACCTGCCTGAGTCACAGGATCTCCCATCTCCTGTCCACCGGTGTGTCCCTGTCACCGCGCCCACCCAGCCAGACTCCGCCTCTGCGGCCCAGGTGGGCCACTCGGCCGCGGCGCAGCTTCTCAGAGCAGAGCCCGTGTGGCAAGCGCCTCCGAGGCTGGTCTGCGTGCACACGAGGGCTGTCACTTGCTGGTCTTCAGAAATCACACTTTGAATATTACGGTTCTGCCTGCTTCCTCGCTCTGTGAAACAAGCCCCCTTCTTCCCTCTTTATGCTCCTTCTCTCTCTCACCTGCGCACACTGCAATCAGAGCCTAGCCCTGGACCAGACGCCTGGACTTGGTCCTCAGCCCCTGATGCCTTCACGGGCACAGTGTACCCATGAGCCATTTGCATAAGTGAATCAAGACCAGTTATTACCGGCATTCTGTGCCTTGGCTTCCTGCCACCCGAGATGTCTACGGGCCGCACTCCTTGGCTGCAGGCAGACATAGTAACAGAGGAACCAGAAGGAGTTCCCGGAGTTGTGGAGCAGAGAACAAGGTGGGGAGAAGCAAGTCTCTCCCTCTGTCTCCAGAAAAGTCCAGGGAAATACTGCAGGCATGACACCGGGGGTCACCACTGCCCAGCACCTGTGACGCATGGCTGTGCACACAGAGGTAACAATGACAATGTCCTGAGCATCCAGCGTCTACAGAACGTGTTTCATATGCACATTGCATTTGCTCCTCTCGTCAAACCTGATTTTACAAAGGACAAAATAGCACGAGGTGTCTGCCCAGCCTCAGAGGGAGTAGGACAGCCAGAATTTCCAAGCTCAGACTATGCTGGTTCTAGAATGTTCCTTCTTGCTTACCCACCTGCTGTTCCTTGTTCCGCTGCTCCCCCAAGACGTGGGTCTTCAATGAACAAGCCCCAGTTTCTTCACCAGACCTGAACCCCAGCTCAGTTTCTGTTCCCACTGTTTTCAGCTTGTGGAGGAACTGATGAGCCCCTTTCATCCCTTCGACTCGCCTTTCTGGGCTGAGCACTGGGGGCTTCCTTGCTTAGACCGTCTGACCTCAGGGTAAGCAGTCTCACCCCCCTCTCCTAAACGGCTAAGGGCGCAGGGTCCTGCCAGGAGGGTGAGGTGGCCTGTCCGTAGGAAAGTCTCAGCAGAGGGATGACCCGTTTCACTAAAAAAAAACAACCACTGTGTCTTTAGTATAAAGGCAAAACTACTCTTCATAATACAGGTTTTGTTGTAACACAGTAGAGAGCAGAGGCTGGAGGGCGGGGGGGTCATGTAGATTTACCTCATTCAAATAACACAACATGGACAAACCACCACTGAGCCAACCATCCCCTACTGGGGGCACTCAGGCCATTTCCAGCTTTTCTGTCACTACAAATAAGCGAATACATACTGATATGCTGGTGTTTTGTAAGAGAGAATCTCCAACATAGAATTTCCGAGCCCACATGTAGGGAAGTGGTGTGTGTGTGTGTGTGTGCGCGCGTGCGGTCTAAACTCTGGTGATGGCTTCATCTGAAGCTTTGTGACCCTTTCTGCGGGATTACTGAGTCATGGACCTCCTAGGAATGGAGCTTCGAAATTGGCTGTTCTTTGTCCTCAGGGACCATTTTTGAAATGTGCTTCTTCCCTCCTCGTTTAAAAAGTTTCAAACATACAACCAAGTTGAAAGAACTTCGCAGGGAACTTGGCATCTGGAGTCTTCCCCTCATTAACGTTTTTACTGTATTTGATTTCTACGTACCTGTCTATCCAGTTTCCAACCTTCCACCAGTCCAGCAGCACCAGCGCCCCAGGGCAGCTCTAACAAGTCCCACACAGGGGTGGCTTCAAGAGACAGGACTTTGGTGGCTCCCCGTTCTGGAACCTGGGAATCTACCGTCAAGGTGTTAGCGGTGATGGCCTCCCTGGGTGGAGAATCTGTACCAGACCTCTCTCTTATGCTTGTAGACGGCCATCTTCTCTCTGTGTCTCTTCAGATCATCTTCTCTCAATGCATGTGCCTGTCCCTGAGCCCAAATTTCCTTTTTTTTTTTTTTTTTTTTTTAGGGTCAGGGCCCATTCTAATGACCTCATTTTGACTTGCTCCTCTCTGTGAAGACTCTGTCTCCAAATAAAGTCACTTCTGAGGTACTGGTGGTTAGGACGGTAACACAAAAATGTTGGTGGGACATAATTCAACCCAAAGCACCAACCTGTATTCTGATACATTTCAAAGTATGTTTCAGACATTGACTTACAGTTCCCTAAATTCTTCAGCGGGCACATCATAGAGTAGAATTCTATATATTTTTTAATATAAAAGTTAAATAAAATAAAATGCTCAAATCTTTTTTTTTAAGTTTATTTCTTTATTTTGAGAGACACAGATGCAGTGCAAGTAGAGAAGGGGCAAAGAGAGAAGAGAGAGAGAATCCCAAGCAGCCTCCATGCTTCCAACACAGAGCTCAACGTGGGGCTGGAACCCACAATGCCATAAGATCACGACCTGAGCCAAAACCGAGAGTCAGACGCTTAACCTACTGAGCCCCCCAGACACCCCCAAATGCTCAAATCTTAAGTGTGCACTGGGAGTTTTACAAATGTAAACCCTGGTGTGACCCAAACTTCTATCAAGATGTAGAACATCACCATCATTCCAGAAAGTTCCCTCATGCCCCTTTCCCGGACTTCACTACCCACGTCACTGTATTTCAATTTTTAAATGTATATTGCCATTGACTTTCTAAAATGCTGGCAGAGACTTACAGCCCCTCGGTAATGGATTAAGTGCCAGTACGCCACTTCCTCGGCTGTTACGTTGGCGGCACCAAGAGCTACCATTGCGGGCTGTCTGTTTTGTGCAAGGCCCCGATCTCAGCTTTACTTTTCCTAAATGCTCTTTTCTTTCTCACAACACTCCTGGGAAGGCATGATTTCCACTCTCATTAAAAACATTTTTTTAATGTTTTTTATTGATTTTTGAGAGACAGAGAGAGACAGTGCGAGCAGGGGAGGGTCAGAGAGAGAGGGAGGCACAGAATCCAAAACAGGCTCCAGGCTCTGAGCTAGCCGCCAGCACAGAGCCCGATGCGGGGCTCAAACCCACGAACAGTGAGATCATGACCTGAGCCAAAGCTGGAGGCTTAACCGACTGAGCCACCCAGGCGCCCCTCCACTCTCATTTTAAAAATGAAGCTACTTAGACACAGAACGGCTTAAGGTGACACAGCTAGTAATTTGATATTTGAGTCAAATCGATTTTTAGAATCGATATTCTTTAATCTATATTTTGCCGATCTTTAATTTGCACTTCTGTTATATAATGACATTGAAAGTTCATTGGTCATTTGGATTTTCCCTTCTGCAAATTGCCAGTTCCTATCATTTGCCCATTTTCCTACTGTGCTGTTGGTGCTGTTCAGTTTGCAAGACCTCTCTGTCTAGTACAGGCATTAATTCTTTAATAGATCATTCTAAATATTTTTCCTATGTCATTTTCTTTTCATTTTTCTTATGGTGTCTTTGTGATAAACTAAAAAGAAAAATGCATATAGTTAAATAAGCCCATGTTTTTCTGTGTCTTTATGTGACTATTGTGTTGTTAGTATTTTCTTTCAAAGGTTCTATGCCCTTATAAATCATATTCCCCAATATTTTATAGTTATTGTCCCTTTTGGGAATGGGACTTTTATTTTCACTTTTGTTTCTCACTGATTTTGTCAAGTACAAAGAAAAGAAGTGATGTTTCATGTATTTATCTTACTATCTTACATCTAGTCATCATACCAAGTTATCAATTAAAGAAGTTTCTTTATTTTTTTAAAAACTGAGTCCCTTGGGCCTTTTAGCTATAAAAACACCACAATTTCAAATAAGTTGTGTCTCTTCTAATATTTATGTGAGTTATTTAAGGGGGGGCATTAGCTAATTCTCCCAAACAATACTTAATAATGTTGATGATAGCCTTGCCTTGTTCCTGAATTTAATGGAAATAGCTTAGAATTTCAGTTTAGTATAAAGTTCACTATTGTTTTAGATAGTCTTATTATGTAGAAAATAATACGTAAAATGTGTGGCGTACATGCAAACAACAAAGCATGATAATAAAATGAAGACCTGTGCGCGCACCACCTACTTAAGAACTACTACGTGACCAATTTTGTTTGCTCTGTCTCTTCCCCCTCTACTAGCCGGTCCCCTGGCTTCCCAGCTCCAAAAAGATAACTACGAGTTTGCTGTTGCTCTTAGGAAAATATTCATTTACCCCTGATAGAATTTCTTTATTCCTTATTATAAATTTAATTAGGAAGAGATGTGAATATTTATCAGATGTTTTTTCAGAATCTGTTGTTACAACCACTTGGCTTTTCTTTTCTAATTAATTGAAGCTAAACTTTTATAGATTTCTTCTAGATGTCGAATCTATGTTCATATTCCTGGAATAGTCCTTGCTGGAATAATCACAACTTGGCTGTGATGTACTGAGTCTTTTTTATACCACTGAGGGGTTTTATTTGCTATTATTACATTTATAACATTTGTATCTTTATAAGTGAGATTCGTCAATATTTTAATGTCATACTTTGCTATTAAGTTTAACTAGCTTTATTGGTCCTCAGATAAGTTAGAAACTTTCCATTTTTTTCAATGGTCTGGGATATTTAAAGTAACATAGAAATGATCAGTGTTTTACAGCTTAGAGAGAACTTGCCTGTAAACACACCTGGATTTCCTTAGTCTCTTTGGGCCAGTTTGGGGGTTTTATTTGACTAGAAAAGTCATCCACTTTCTTTTAGAGTTTCAGCCTGTGGCACGTAAATTTACTTCCTGTATATATTGCATATCTGTGGTTACTTATATCCTTTTTCCCTAGCATCATGCACATTTACTTTTCCTGTTTTGTCTTCAGTGAATGATGCAGCAGTAATCCTATTTCGTGAATTTTTCCTCTAAAATCCCTAGAGGTGTCCAAGTGGCTCAGTAGGTTAAGTGTCTGACTCTTGAACTTGGCTCAGGTCATGACCTTACAGTGCGTGAGTGAGCCGTGTGTCGGGCTCTGGGCTGACAGCACAGAGCCTGCTGGGATTCTGTCTTTCTCCCTATCTCTCTGCCCCTCCCCTGCTTGCACACGTGCTCTCTCTCAAAATAAAGAAACTTAAAAAAAAAAAAACAACCAAACTTTTTGGCTTTGTTTAGTCTTCTAATTGTTTTTTTTGCTGTTTTTCATTTCATTGATTTAAACATGTATTGTTTTTAATTATTTTTTCTAACCTCTTTTGTTTTTTTTGTTATATCCGCCAATTTTTTAAGTTGAACACGTCCCTAGTTTATTTCCAATTTCATTAACAGTAAAATGGGAAATTTAAGACCTTAAAATTTCTGTGAGTATATTTAGCTATGTTGGATATGTTTTGATATATAGTAGTTTCTTTTTGATTAATTCCTATTTATAATTTAAATGTAATCATTGTTTAAGAAAGCAATGACTGTATCTGAAATTATAAATACATACCTTACTTTCACTTAGGTGTTACCTCTATTAGAGTTTTATTTGGGAAGGAGAGTATTGTTTATTGTTGATTTTCAGATTTTTAAAGACTTTTTATGGTCAGAGAATATGGTCTACTACAAGCCTTGTGTTTTGTAATTTTTAAATTTTTAAAAAATATCTATTTTTGAGAGAGAGAGAGAGAGAGAGAGAGAGAGAGAGAGAGAGAGAGAGAGAGAGACTGGAGAGACTGTATGAGCAGGGGAGGGACAGAGAGAGAGGGAGACGCAGAACTCAAGGGTCCAGGCTCCACGCTGTCAGCACAGAGCCCGACATGGGGCTCAAACTCATGAACTGTGAGATCATAACCTGAGCTGAAGTCAGATGCTCAACCACTGAGCCACCCAGGCGCCCCACGTCTTGTAATTTATTAAGCTTTGCTTTGTCCCAAATCCATGACGAATTTTTGCGCATGACTTTTTTGAAGGTTGAATCAGCCTTGTGTTTTTGCATTTAAACCCTACTTTTTCATGATATAGATATTTCTATAATTGTTGAATTTGGTGTCTAAAATTTTTTGGAAATGTTTGCATCTGTGTTCAAGAGTGAGATACTCTTTTTTTTTTTTTAAATATTTCTTTCAGGTTTTGGTATCAAGATTATATATGAGTTGGGAAGTGCTCAATTTTTTTTTATTCCTTATGATTGTATAAAGATTCAAGTGTTTCTTCCATAAATTGTTGGTCAACTAATTGACAAACCATCTGGAATGGAAGTTTTACATATAGAATTTTTTTTCTACTAATTCAGTTTCTTTCATTCTTACTTAGAGTTATTTAGCTTTTCTTCATAATTTATTTAATTGGATTCTATTGATGGAAATGTTCATTGCTTTCCGTTTTCACTATTACAAGGGATGCCCCAATGAACACATTTATACAAGTATTTTTGCAAAGATATATATTTTTATAAGACAAATTCTTACCAGAGGAATTGCTGGACCACAAAGTATGAATATTTAGTTGTGTTTGGTTTGCTATCAGATCCTCTTCTGAAGACGTAGCATTGGAGACAAAAATGGTATTAGTTATTCACTGTGGGTAACAGATTACCCTAAGACTTGATGGCTAAAAATAATTATAAACACAATATCATCACAGTTTCTGTGAGTCATAAATTTGGGGATGGCGTAGTTAGGTGGTTCTGACTTGGGATTTCTCATAAGATGGTCATCAAGATGTCGGCCTGGGCTGTGCATCTGAAGGCTTGTCCTGAGTGTGAAGGATCCACTTCCAAGATGGCGTCTTCACATGGCCAGCGCTTGGTAGAAGACCTCAATGTCTCCCCCGCTCCGGAGTAGACTCTCCATAGACTGCTTGAATATTGTCACAGCATGGCGGCTGAGTTCCAGAACAAGCAATGAGAGAGATGGAGACAGACAGGCAGACAGAGAAGGAAGTAGCAATGCATTTTGAACTAGCTTTAGAAATCACACACCATCCGCCACTGTCTATTCTTTAGAAGCAGGTCACTGATTGATCCTGGCCCGTGTTGAAGAGAGAGGGAACTAGGCTCCGCCTGTTGAAGGAACAAGTGTCCAATTGTGAGCATATTTTAAAACTATGACAGCCTCTCTGTGGGTCTGGCTTAAGAGGATTGATCTCCTTGGCATGAGCCTTCAAAAAATGTTTCTAAGGAGAAGTCCTCAGCCCATCGAAGGCATGGAGGCCAATGGAACCAGCAGGTGAGGGTGTGGAACAGGCTACAAGCTGTCAAGCACCTGTCATCCTTAGTGTCCAGCGTCCTGAGAGTCCTTGCTACTATCCAGGCTCAAGATGTATGTCTTAATTATGTAAATGGAGCAATTATGCCATCAGGAGCTCTGGTAAGTTAATTACTAAACAAGAAATCGATGCTGAAGTCACGATTAATGAATCCCAAGGCTCCCAACACTCGGACTGTAATTGCAACATTGAGGATCTGATTTCCACAAACCATGCCAGAAATCTTGGAGGGGAGAGGGCCCTTCTTGCTGGGACCGATTCATTGAAACTCTGCCCAAGTGTCCTTCTTGCGTGTACTCCAGGGGCTGGAAACAATCCTCAGCCACCCCTCTCCCATCCCGTGGCCACCTCTGCACTTACCCAATCAGCCTGTAATTGCTCCGGCTCCCGGGGAGTGGCCATGTGGATTATCATGGCCAGTACTAGTGGGGCGAGAGGGGCTTTCGCCAGAGCATCAGTACGATTGGAAGTGACATTTGCATTTGGAGGATTGAGGCAGGGCGAGCGGGTTTCACTGGGGCCCCTTTCTTTCCAACTCTCTTTGTTGCAGGAGATGTCTGATTGCCCCTGACAACAGACAAGACTGGACAGAGAGGTCCCCTGACCCGAAAGGCCCCTGGAGGCACAAGAACGCCTACTCTCCTCTTTGTCCACCCTTTGCCCTCCCCCACGCCCACGTCACAGGGCTCTGGACTCTGTCTCTCTTGCTTTATGCGGCTATTTTCCTTTTAATTCCAAATTGCCTTGTCTTGCCCTCAGCTTTTATCGAGTGCTTGTGAAAGAAATAACCATGTTTAATCTGGTTCTGCAATTATTATAAAAATACTGTTGAGGACCAATACTCGTACATCTGCAACAAAATGAAGAGGCAGATTTGTCTGGTGTCCCAGAATTGTGGCTAAGGTCCAAACCCAAGCAGCAGAGAAGAGGCACTGAGGAACCTCTCTGGAATGAAAGAGGGCTGCCCAGGAGCAGAGCCAAAGCAATATGACAAAGTGGACTGTGACCAGAGGTTTCGGAAACAGCCTGCTACCTTCAACCCACCCTTATTCTGAGCCCTGTTCCCGCACGCTTGTTTACATGGGGGAGGACTGGGGGATGTGGAGGGGCAGCATCACAGCTGCCAACCTTCCAGTGTTCAAGGTCATGGGAAATTCCCTTGTCTCCCCATGGAAGACATGTTCTCACAGAGACAGTCGGTTACTTCTGGGCTAGAGACTTTTGTAAGAGGCCCATGGTGGTGGTCCATGGCAGCAGAAGGAGAAAGGAGTGTAGAGGGACTGGAGGGGCCAGAGGCACCCCCTCCCACTTCCCCTCAGCCTTTGGAGAATACAGAGGAAGTCCACAGCAGTTTCTGTGGTTACACCTGGAAGAGCATAGAATGAGGAGGGTCAGGAGCTGTGGGCTGCCCAGATAACTGTCCTCACAAGTGAGGAGAGCCTTGATCCAGAAAGGGTTGAGGCCCATAGTCCCAACAGAAGGGACGTTTCCTCTGCGAGTGGGTCTTTGTATGAGAGGAGACCCAGCATTAATTCAGACCACCGCCCACCTTCCACATGGAGACACTGCTTCAGGAGGTCTGCTAGCCTCACCTGGGACCAGAATGAGGCCAAGATGGGAGATACCTTCTCCCCACCACCAGCACTTGGCCATGCTGAGATGCCTCCTGCCCCATGTCCCCTTCCTGCCCCTAAAGCCAAGAAAGCTGGACCCAAAAGAGGCAGGAGAAAGAGCAGAGGTGAGAGAAGCCTCCAACGTTGCTCCTTCCACCTCGGGGGCCCGAAGCCACAGTCTGCCTGGATTTAGGGGGGCAGGGGAGGAAGAGCTCCGACTAGGATATGGATTTGGAGTTTTAGACAGATTTTAGACTGAGGTTTTTAATAACCAGAAGTGACAGAACATTCACTTTCTGCCCAAAATATCATTAAGTGATGGGGAAAAGGGATTCAACAGTACACAGCATAAAGCAGTGACCGGAAAAAAATTAACGTTCGTGTTTATACCCCACTGGGTTGGGACCCTTCAATAGCCCACTGCACATCATTCCATCTCTAACTAAAGCCCCATGCATGCGCACGTGCACGCACACACACACACACACAATGAGGTCAAGGTAAAGTGGGAAGGTCTTTTGAAGGAGCAGTTTGGCCATAGGTGTCATAAGCCTTCAAAAGTGCATATCTTTGGCCCGGCCATTCTGTCCTTAGGGATGTATTTATTTATCATTCAATAGATTTTCACGGATATTGGTTATGAGCGGGCATGCTGTTCCAGGTATGTTAAGCAAAACAGACTGGTCCCACGCTTGCAGACCTTACAAGCTGGTGAAGGGGACGGCCAGGAAACAAGTCTGGTCCTTGCTCTAGCAGAGTGAAGCCAGTGACGGTGGCCGCCACAAGAGGGACAGGCCACCCAGTCCGTGGTGGTGGCGACGGGGACGGCGGGGTGTCAGGGGAAGTTCATCTGAAGAAGTAATGTTTGAAAGATGAACAGGGATTCGCGAGGCGTGGGCTTGCAGGTGGAGGAGGAATGTTCCAGGCCCTAAGAAGGCGGAAGAGCAGAGAGAGCAGGACACGCCGAAAACCCAGAGAAGTTCAGTTTGGCCAGAGGAGAAGCAGGAATGAGGGGATGGTAAGCGGGGAGGCCTGAAAAGGAGGTGAGGGATTCTAAGGACACAATGCACGCTGACGCACAGAGTCACCAACGCGCCAGCTACAATCGTGAGATCTGAGATCCGAGGCTCAGATGTCAAACACTAGGGTCCCGGTGACACCAACACCACAAAAACACTGCACACTGTGGAAGGCGGTTGTGCCGGGATATTTATCGGCATGAGAAGATGTTTATATTGTCAAATAAAATCAGGGTGGGGCGCCTCTCTGGCCCAGTCAGTTAAGCATCTAACTGTTGGTTTTGGCTCAGGTCATGATCTTGAAGTTCATGAGTTCAAGCCCCGCATCAGGCTCTGCGTGGACAGGAGCCTACTTGGGATTTATCTCTCCCTCTCTCTCTGCCTTTCTCTCAGCTTGCTCTCTCTCTCTCTCTCTCTCTTTCTCCAAAAATAAGCAAACATAAAAAAAAATCAGGATATAAATAGTATGTATAGTATGGTCTTATTTTTATTTTAAAAATTATACAAAGATTCTGTGAAAAATGTGCATCAGCAGTTCCGGGATTGTGGGTGAATTCCGTCCTTCCCTTTTTGCTCAGCTGTTCCTCCGATAGTTGATCTCCATGCAGGAACCCCGGTGCGGTAAAGAAGTGACAGTTATAGACATAAAATCACTGTATGTAAGCTTAAAACACTTAGTGCTGGGAAAATCCTAGTCTCCGTGTGCAAAGCATGAAGAAATGATTCAAAATTGACTTGGGGAAGTTGGTGTAAACACAACTGACCGGGGTATCAATTTTGACATGTATGGGCTTCAACAAACTGCAGTCTCGTTCAGACTGTGCCCCACGAGCCTGCTGCTGTCCTCAGCCCCAGGCGGCACGACAGACGTCTCCCCTTCTGGCTCTGGCCCCTCTTGGTCTTCGTGCCCTAAAGCTACATTCTCCAGTTTCATTTCAGACGATTCTTTTTTTTTTTTAACAGCTTTATTGAGGTATAATTAATAAATACAAACACTGCAGATATTTGATGTTTGTAATTTGATGAGTTTGGAGAGACACATCTACCCATGAAACCATCCATCACGGTCAAGGTAACAGACATATCCATCACCGCCAAGTTTCCTTGTGCCTCCTTGGGGTTTGTGTATGCACGAGTGTGCCTGTGTGTGCGCGTGTGTGGAAGTCATACTTAACATGGGGTCTACCTCTTCATAAGATTTTAAGTCACAGTGCCGTGTTGTAAGCTATAAAAACGATATCATACAGCATATCTCTAGATCTTACTCATCTTGCATAACTGAACCTCATGCCCATCGAAGGATTTGCACACATGTAAGCTCGTGCCTTTACACTAAAGTTTATTCAAGGCTTTTTGAATGCCAGTGAGTCACACAGCTTTGTCTAGGAAACGGGCCCCTTCTCCTAGGAGGGTGGCCCCTTTGGGATGTGCGCACACGTATCTAACATTGTGAGTATATCCCAGGGTCTTATGGAGGCTCGTACGGCGAGGGCGGAGAAGCTTGTGATGTAATTGTCACCTCCTTTGATACCAATCCATGTGTTAGTTCTCACATTTCCTTTGGGCCCCGGATGCTTGTAATCTGCAACCATTTGGTGCTCAGTTCTTACAGGGCAAGCATTGCCATTTTACAATCAACACTGTGAGCTCCACCTGGCCCTTGGATGGGCGCTTCCCTGGCCATGTGGGCCCCCTGCCTAGTTCAGACCCTCTCCTTTCTGTCCCTTCAATGCTGTGTTCATGCCGGCCCCTTTCACCAAGAACGGCTTCTCCATACCGCTTTTGGTCTATCCACATTCTCCAGATTGTCACAGCCCCACTCAGGGGCCCCCTGGCACAAGAGAACACGTATAATACAGACTTTGTAACATGTATACATACAGACTACCCCTGGAAACCGTAAGATCCAGCTGTGACTTTACCACTTACTAGTTAAGTGATCCCGGAAGATTTACTTAACCTTTAAGAAATTCAGGGTTGTTTTTTTTTTTTTTTTTTTGGTGAGATGTTGTAAGGATTACAAAATAGTATAATTTAAGTCCCTTAAATTACCAAGCACTACGTGTATTCAAAGAGCAGTTATGAAGCACCAAGCAAGCCGCTGACATTAAATTAGACATTACTCAAATGCTAGTTTTACTATAACACTCAATTATCAGTAATAATCTTCCAGGGAACTTAGCAAATAACATCCTGCCTTGTGCTTCCCATTCACCTGTGGATGTCTGGTTAATTCTTTTGTATTTGGTAAGTGAATTCTTTTGCATTACCAAATATTTATCAAATTCCTAGTACAAGCCTGGGGGCGATAAAAGCATGAGCTGGAAGCTGACCTCCTACAGCTTCGTGGAGGCAAAGGGGACCTTTTGAAGGCTTTAAGCCAGGCAGTGCTTTGATGGAATCTGTGTCCTTAAACATACCATGTTTCTTCCGGTTAGTTGAAACTTTCTTTCCTCCTTTGCTGGCTGAGCCTCGCCATTCTTTACTTCTCACATTGGAGGTCGCCTCCTCCAGGGATACTTCCCTGACCTCCAACTCTGGGTTTTGTGCCCTCAACATGCACCCCCTGGGCCCCAGCGGCTCTCAGCACGCAGGGTTGGAATTGCCTGGTTTCTCGTCCATATGCCCCTAAACCGTGAGCTTCACGAGGCTGACAGAGCCCATCCCCGTCTTTTCTCACTTGTATCCCCAGCGTCCGGCCAGAGCACAGAGTAAGTTCTCGGTGGGTGTTTGTTGGAAACATGGCAGCCCTGGGAGAGGGACTCAGGGAAGTCGTGGGAACAAGCCAGACTCTAAAAGGATGAAGCAAGAACAGTATGTGCATCCTGGGGACAGTGACGAGAGATACTTCCTTTGGGAATCCTACTTGAGAAGGGTAGAGGCCAGAAGGGCAACCACTAGAAGAGGACACAGGAGACTGAGAGGTTGTTTTGTTACATGAAAGAGACTTAAGCATGTTTAAACATTGATGGAAATATCCGGAAGGAAGGAGATTAAGATACAGGAGATTGATTTAGTCAAGTATTGCTGCCACCATGCTGCATAATAAATAACCTCCAATCTCCATGGCTTATGGTGAGAATAAGCCTTTGTTTGACTCACTCAGGCGTCTGCATCAAGTTGGGTGCGGGTCTGCATATTCGGGTCCGTTCCATGTGCTTTCCCATCCTCCTTGGGTCATGAGAGACCAGAGCACGTTCTCCTGGTGCTGGCAGAGGCAGAAGTAGGGGGGCGGGGGGGACACGCACAGTCTCTTAAAGCCTGGGCTCAGAACAGCCACGTTCTTACCGCTGCCCACAGTCCACTGTCCAAAGTAAGTCCACATGGCAACCTGGATCTCACCCTCAATGGGGCAGGGTCCAAATAGTCTATCCACAACGTACCATGCAGACAGCAGGCTGGAAAGAATTGTGAGCTGATAACAGAGAGCCCAGAGCAGGGAGAGTATGGAAATAACGCACAAGGTGGGTAACCTGAGGACCGAGGATGACAAGAGAATAAAATATTGGCGATAGAGAAGTTCGGATGATAAACTGTGGAGTCCAGGCTGGATTGAGATCAGTGACAAGTGGAGGCTGATAGCGTGAGTGTGCTGGCAGCCAGAGGCGCTGACGGGCCAAGGCCGGGAAGGGGCAGGTGCAGAGGTGAGAAGGCCAAGTCTGAGTGAACGTGCGTGGTGGAGCCGTGCAAGCCGCTGACCAGCCCAGGCTGCGGCGGTCAAGGCTGTGGTTGAGAGGAGGTGACCGACACCAGCTGAGCCATCCAAGCACTGGGAGGCAGGTGAGGAGAGCACCCAGCGTCACAGGAGAGCTAGGGACAGAGGGAACTCAGGGTCCTGGAGGAGACAGGGGGCCAATGGGAGAAGACCGTGTCTGGGAGCACGGAGAATGCCACCCCCAGCTCCAGACAGAGACACTTCTGGGCTGTGGAAGAATCGGCAATCCCTGATGGAGAAGCATTTGGGGAAAGAGCCGAGTTTCGGTTAAGTTGGAAAGAGACGAGCCTTCGGATGACAAGTCCCAGGGCACAGGCAGGTCTGTTTACCGGGGTAGCTTCTACAGGAAGCCATCAGGGGCACTTTGCTGCAGAGGGAGCCCAAGGTGGGGGAGGGGGGACCCACCCAAGGCAAAGGCAGAGTGGAGGGGAGGCATGTCTTTCTATCCATCCGCTAGGGAAAGAAGGCTCTACGTGTTTCTGAAAAGAGGGCATCCAAAGCCGAGAGAGTTTGTTCCTAGGAGTCTCATTGTGTGGGAAAAACAATAGATGTCCCTGGAGGGTGAGCGGCCTGAACTCATTAGAAAAGCACAAGGCCCTTAAGAAATGTTTAATAGGGGCGCCTGGGTAGGTGGCTCAGTCAATTAAGTATCTGTCTTCGGCTCAGGTCATGATCTCAGGGGTTTGAGTCCAGCATCAGGCTCTGTGCTGACAGCTTGGAGGCTGCTTTGGATTCTTTGCCTCTCCCTCTCTCTTTCTCTGCCCGTCTTCCGCTCATGCTCTGTCTCTCTCTGCCTCTCAAAAATAAATAAAATGTTAACAAATTAAAAAAAAAGAAAGTGTTAATAAAGTGAATACATGTAAAACAAACAAACAAGCCAACACTGGATCCATGAGCCACCTTCTCCTCTATTAGGGGCAAAGGCTCTGATCTTCTGCTCCAAGCGAGGAAGAGTCCAAAGCCTGCTGTGCTGCTGCAAACTGACCCCTACTGCTTCCAAAATTTGGAAATTCTCTGCCCAGAAACCTTTGGCTATGGGTTTTGATTTCTCATTAACCTTTACAGGGCATACCTTGATGATTAAATGCCACATTTTCTTTACCAGGTCATCTTCTCCAATTAAGATGATAATTAGCTTCCATGTTTTTTTTACCAGGTATCTCCCAGCCTCTCTATGAAAAGGAACTTAATGAGAACAATCAGGACATGTAATCACATTAACAAGGGGGAGCCCATGGGGAGGGTGTGAAATGTCTAACTCTAGACCAGAGAGGAAGGGGACTTCACGGTAAACACAGACCCAGCACTGACTGCCACAGATCCAGTGGCACTTGAAGGAGAGTGTGGGCCAGCTGGGAGTTTTCGAAGACTTCGAGCAAACTGGGCACTTTCTACCCTGGCAGGCATGCGCACGAGTGTGAGCGATAGGCCTTGAGAGCATGATGGCCAACGACAGTCACCACCTCCACTATTAGCACTATTCCTTGGGTGCTTCTAGTGTGCCAGGCAGCAAGGGGCTCTACATGCATTAAGCTAATTCATACTTCCTGAGCATCAGGCTCAGCTATGTTTTATTGACAAAGCAACCGGACCTCAAAGAGGGGCGGTGACTTGCCTGAGGTCACGTGGCTGGTCAGGAGCAGAGCTGAGACTTGGATCCCAGAGAAGAGGCATGCTCCTCCGCATGGCGGGTTCTGCCTGCGGGGGCACCTGCCACAAAAATGGGCCGGGTCAAGGGCAGCAGCTCCATGGCACATGCACTGTCGGCCACTCTCTCCGGTTCTTCCCATGCCAGACATCTCTGATCTGTCACAAGACTCTCCCACGGAGTGCAGATGTGGCCTCATAGTGTCCCTTCACCGCACCACTCCGGGCAGCCACTAAATCAATCCGAACTCGTTTATGAGATGATGTTTCTTTGCCACTCTTGGCACAGATGCTCCGCGAAAACATGAGAGACAAAGCAGGGGCTTTGAGGGACCCAGATTTGAATCCTGCTTCTCCCTCTTCCAGCAATTCCAGACCCCATTTCACCATCTGTGAAATCTGAGGGCTGTGAAGATCAAGTGAAACGCCAGCGTGTGAACGGTCATGCCTGTGGCAGGGGGAGGGTCTGCTTCCTTCTTTCACAAATGGTGATGGACACATTTAGACTTGGATCGGGGCAAGGATGGGTTCTTCAAGTCTTGGGAAACTCCCTGGTGGAGAGAGGCCATGACAGAGTAGACTGGATCCCAGGGAACACCTGAGGAATCTCAAGGTCTGGGGACAAGGTAACAAGTGACAGATATGTCCAAAGGCAGCCCCGTCAGGTCTAGAGAGAGGCCCCACGGAATAGAGGCAAGGAAGCCAATCCTGGAGGCGACTGACAGCCGCTGGGCCAGGCCCAGCCTGGATCCCATCCAAACCTGTCCGGGCCAAGGTGGCCTGAGGTGAGGTTTCAATAACCGTGGGATGACGCGTGTGTGCTAGACAAACAGGATGTGTCTTGCTTGGCCTTTTCCTTATTTTCCATGTGGGCTGTGTTTGGTTTCCTTCTAGGTTTTTAAAGCTGCAAAATACCAACTTACTCTGTATTGATGGGAGGAGAGAGGGGGCTGTCCATGCTGAAAAGAAAGCTGGTGGGGGTCGACTGGCCTGGAAGCCAAGAGTCCTGAGCGAGATGACCATCCTGGGGGAGATTAGGGGAGTGCCATGGAGCTGGGGAAGCCAGAGGCGGGCTGCTTCAAGGGTGAGAGGGGAGGTGATTGGAGAAACAGTCAGTGGTAGACTCCAAGGGCTTCTTCTGCCTTTAATTTCAGTCAGCTGTCAGATTTAAGTGGACTGCTGTATGTGCCTCTTGAGTCTCAGTGTCTGGCTATATCCTTTACTCCCTCCAGGTGAGACCTTGAGTTGATGGAGATGGAGGAGGTCTAGAACCCCCAGAGGGAGAGGTTGGCAAGGCAAGGATCCCAGCTCAGCGCACCAGAAAGAAGGAAACCATTGTTCAAAACGAAGTCCCAGTTTAGCGTGAGTGTGTGAGGCTCTTCTGATGGGAAGGATTGGGGTTTCTTGGGCCACCTCAAGTCAGTGCGTGCGTGTGTGTTTGGGTTGAGGGAAGGAGAGTTAGAAAGAAGGGCATGGAAATAGAGCAATTAGAAACCTCAACCACATATTCAAGCCTCATGGATACCAAGGAAGGTTTAGCACCCAGGCTTTGCATGAAGAACAGCCCTGGAAGCCGTGCTGGGTTTTTCAGAGCCGCGGATGACAAGATGGCCAAACCCAAACAGCTCCAGAGAGCAAGTCACCTTTACTCCAGGGTTGTCGACCCTGCACGCCTGCTTCTTTGTGTTTATCTGCTTCTCAGGCTGTCGACCAGACCCCTCACTCTACTCATATCTTTGGCTTACTTATAATTTAGTTCACTCATAATGTCACTTACTCACATTTGCTCATGGTCCTTGCCTCCCCCGGTCTCCCTCTGCATCAGCTTCTGCCACAGTGGCAACTGAAAAAGTCTCTCTAGACCATGTCATCATCCAAATTCCTAACGGAGACAATCTGATTGCTTTAGTGTATCCCAATGGTCTCAGCAGAGAAAGAACTTTTTAAGTCAGGTGACCTCATGGAATTGTTGCTGCGATGGGATGAACGGATTCCCATGAAGAAGGCCTGTGACCGCGTCACCGTGCATCTGGTCTGTGTCCTCTGTGTCCAGACTGGAGGCTCCCAAAGGGCAAGGCCTGGACCTGGGCAGTGCTCCATCCTGAGACTTTCCTCCTCCCTCCTATGTCCATCAGGATGGTCCTGAGGACTGGCTGTGGGAGCTGAGTCTACCAGTGGGGGTCCCCTGGCCCTGTGTACGGAGAGCGAAGGGAGGTAGAGCCCTAAGGCCAGGCAGTTTCAGGCAAACCTCGTCAGCTGAGGTCCACTCTAGTCTTTATTTGTCTCTAGGGGTCTAGATAGGGAGACCGGCTCCCACTGGATGGCATCTTACCAAATTTCTCTCTGTAGAGTGGCAGAGGGCGACCTTCCCTCCTATAAGAGGTTTAAAAAATATCCTGGAGCCTTTAGCGAGGCAAGAAATTTCTTCCCTCCACACATTGGGTTATTCTGCCTTTCAATTGTACAGCTGGTCTGGGTCTGGGTCTGGATTTCTGTCCAGATTGCCACACGCTGGTCAGCGAGCGCCAGGCCAAACCAGGATGGTCTCGTGCCTGCAGTGTGCCCATCCGACTCCCACAGAGCGTCCGTAGTCTGAGGGGGCTGGATGGCTGGTCACTGCAACGCTGTATGCTCGGCCTGGGAGGCCAGTGCCACCAGGAGGAGACGCGTGGCGTGAGCCAGAAGGTACAGCACCTTAGGCTGCGGACTATCTTGGGCTGGTGTTGGAACCTGCAGACCCCCTTTGAGGCCAACCTCCCTGCAACTCGGGGCATCCCCTCGAGGCCTTTCTGGGAGCTCTAGGCCCGTTATGTGTCAGGGTCCTTAGTGGACCCCCACCTTGAGTGGAGAATGGTGGGCTCCCAGAGCAAAGACTAAACTGAGAAGGTGAGTGGTCACCAAGGCAGCTGCAGTGACAGGAAGGAGCCACGAGTGTCTTTCAGCAGGAGCTGTGTGGCCAACGTTCGTGAGCCACCACTTCAGGGGACACAGGTCACCCCAGGAGGGACTCCTCGAGGCCTTACACTGTGAAGTCACAGCCCCAGGGGCCAAGCTGAGATGACAGCATTCAGGTCACATGCTTGTGCCCTGCATGCCAGGGGAGGGGAGAGGAAAGACCCCTCCTTCAGCCCAGGAGTGAGCCCCACGGCTGGGAATCCCGTGGGAGATGCTCTCAAAGGGGAGCCGGATTACATGGTGGACAGCCAAAAATGGAGCCAGGTTCCTCCACTGCTTTGAAGCTATCCATTTGAATCAGTGTGAACTGTTTTTTTTGTTGTACTGAGCATTTCAACACGTGTAGTGTTGTTCGGTCCTGTGGCGGGGTGGGGGCGGGGCGGGGCAGGGGTGGGGTGGGCTGGGGGTTCTGCCCTTGGTTCTCATTCCTAACTGTGGTTGGGTTCCCTTGCCCCATCTTGCTCTCCACAGCACCTGCCCTGAAACCTGGATTTGTACTTTGGGTGTCCTTCCAGGCCGAGTCTCAGTAGGAGACAGACGACACACTTAAACGGAGTAATTTGGGAAGATTTTATTTAGTAAAGAAGACTGTTACGAAAATGGAGGTGAGGCTAGAGAAACCAGAGAGGATAATGCAGCCTCTCAGAACTAGTGATAATGGGACTCCATTATCGCTTGGAGGGACTGAAGGGGACACGGGAGGGGGCAGTTACTCTGAGGGAGACAGAGAGAGCTGGGCGGCCAACCAGAACACACCTAGCTGAGCTGCGCCTGGAAAGAGCAGTGAGGGGGGAAGGCGGGTCTGGGGGTCAGGGAGCAGTGTGGGCGTGGCCTTGGACATGAACCTCGAACGTGTCTCTAACCGGCAATTCCAACGTGTGAGGAAGATGCCTCTGCGTGAAAGTAAGCAGAGAAAGGGGTTTCTTTTTTTCTTTTTTTAAATTTTTTTTTATGTTTGTTTTTTTAAATTACTTTTGAGAGACAGAGAGAGACAGTGTGAGCAGGGGAGGGTCAGAGAGAGAGGGAGATACAGAATCTGAAGTAGGCTCCAGGCTCTGAGCTAGCTGTCAGCACAGAGCCTGATGTGGGGCTCGAACCCACGAACCGTGAAATCATCACCTGAGTTGAAGCTGGAGCTTAACCGACTGAGCCACCCAGGCGTCCCGAAAGGGGTTTCTTTAAATCCATCCCTCAGTTTGGTCCTGCAGCAGAAAAACGGAGGTCCACGGCTGTGTCTCTTCCCTCTTCCCGGGATGCCTCTCTCACTGTAAGAAGGGGCAGTGCCATTCCATCATTCTCCAGCCTTATCAAGGGCTTTCCTTGAATTGCTTCGCGGCATCCCAGCTCCACCCCACCCCCCTCCGGCTCTCCAAATCTGTGGGCAGATCCACCTGTCATCAGATCTGCCGGAGTCCAGGTGACGGACCTGGGGACCCTCTTTGAGACCTCAGAGAGGCACCCCAGTCCTTCCCAGTAGCCCCTTTCCCTTCCTCCCTGGCAGACCCCCAAACACTTGGTTTCTACAACTATAATAATAGTCATCCCTCTGAAACACTTACCCACTATTTATGCCTGATTGTCACGCAGCACAATAATGATACATATAACACTAAATGTGTCAGGTTATCTGGTTCAAAGGCTTGCTTCAAGACAACAGCAAACTTGCTATATCATCAGGATTTAACCTCTCTGGGCCTCGGCTCCCACGTACGTAAAACGAGGGGTACGGATTAGATGAAGGCCTCGCCACCTGGCTGGTGCTCAGAACCACTGGCTGGCAGATTAGAAATGCAGAACCCTAACCCCTGCCCCCTGCGTTCTGACCTAGTAGATCAAATATGTCTTTTTCTCTTTGTTTCCCAGGTGTTTCTCTGGCATCCAATTCAAGGACTGACCTTCGGGAAACTCGGGGGCAGATCATCTCTGTGACCCTCTTCAGAGCTCATTTCTTCATTCATTGTTCCTAGACTTCAGGGGGGATGCTAGCAGAGATGAGGCAGGACTGAGGCAAAGGCCGGGTACGGCCGACTTCTAATCCACTCAGACGAGATTCGAATTTATCTCGAAGACGACGGGAAGGCTTTGGGGGGTTCTAAACAGGGGTGACACCATCAGATCTGTGTGTGAGAAACAGCATCTCTGCGCAGTGTGGAAAACGGGCTGGAGGTGAGCGGCCTGGAAAAGGCTTTGGTCATAATCTGCCTGCAATGAGGGTGGTGACCTGGATCGGCACGGTGGCAGCGAGTGGACAGATTTGGATGGCATTCAGAACGTGGGAGGGCCGGGACTCTGCTTTCTTTTTTTCCCTCCGCATCTGGGATGGAGGGATTACTGCCTTTTGGCCCTGTGAGGCTTTGTCCGCTCCTAAGCCGGAGGACGCCTCAACCACACGCCCCCATTGTGTGGCTCTTGGTCAGCTCGATGACAAGCAGGGGCCTCAGATTTTGACTCAAAGAGCTGGTGACTCAGAGAGGCAGGGAGAGTGAGCGGAGCATCCACTCTAGAGGCTGCACAAGGAGCCACAACTTTTGGCGTCACAGGGCACCGGGGCGATGCCGGCGTCTGAGGCCAGCAGGGACGGCCGTGCCGTCTGGTGCCCTGTTCACCTGCACTCAGTTCTCACCGCGCTGCTGGGTGGGCTTGATTTCAGCTGAAGACCTAAGAGCATCCAGCTGTTTTGTTTCTGTCTGCCTCGCAAGCCCGTTTCTCATCTCCCCCGTGATGCTGTGAGCTATTACCGTATCTTCCATGAATTCCTTTCCTGCTTACACTGCTCCACATGTTTGCTTCTTATGTCTGCGTCCCCTGCCGGGTCCCCTGACTGTATCAGGGGCAGGGAGGGCGTGAGCAGCTGGGTGTAGTCCCCAGCCACGGCGAACACATGCAGAGGAGCAGGCTGCGAGCAAGAGAGTCCCAGATGCCGCTGGTTGGCTCAGAGACTAAAAATACCTCGGCTCCCGATTCGCTCACCCTCCACGCAGAAAGCTTGGATTGGGTTTTTCTTCACCATCGAGAGCTTTCTCTGGACTGCACAGCTCCACTCTCAAACCCCAAGCGGTAGCCTGGTCCTAGCATTTGCAGACTACTGGAAAACCAGCATCCTGATTTCGTTGTCTGTTCCCATCTTGGGGAAGGGAAGGGGCTTGAAGAGCCCTCCCTGGGGGCTCTCGGAAATTAATGATATTCTCGACACCACAAGGCTATTGGAAGGTAAACGAGATGCTGATGAGAAATATCTACCGAAAAGGCTGAAGAAATCGGAGGCAAAACTGGCGGTGCTACCCCTCTACAACTTCGCAAGTTACATGTAGATGGATTGCTTCCCAAGTTCAACTCAATTTCCCACCTACCCACCTGGTAATTTCCACGGCGTTTGATTTTGTTTTCACACATATAGAAACTGCAGTAGCCACCAAAATTCATGGTTTCTAGATTTTTTTATTGTAGTAAAATTTACATCAAATAATTGACCATCTTAACCCTTAGGTAGTGTGTGTAGCTCAATGACATTACGTACATTCAGTGTTGAGCAAGCATCCATCCTCGGAACCGTTTCATCGTTTCATCTCCCCCATCGGAAACTCTCTACCTTTAAACACAAACTCCCTATTCACCTTTCCTTCCAGCCCCCGGCAACCGCCTTTCCACTCTGACTACTTTAGGAACCTTATATAAGTGGAATCATGCAGTATTTCTCCTTTTGTGACCGAATTGTTTTCTTTAGGGTGATACCTGCAAGTTTCAGGCGTCTTGTAGTGTGGGAAAGGATTGTTCTTACTGCATTTGCAAGCCTCTGAGAACAATTGTCCTGAGTCAGAGGAGGTGGGGGAAAAAAGAGAATAAACACATCCTTTTTCCACTTTTTTTTCCTCCAAGCGCTGAAAACCTGCACCTTGTAGCCAGGCTGTTTATTCCCTTGTACTTCCAACCACATTTTTGTTACCCATCCCCATTCAGTGGACACTTGGGTTGCTGCACCTTTTGGCTCCTGTGAATCATGCTATGATGAAGGTGGTTGTGCAAATAAATGTGTATTTTTATGGCCTCTTCCCATCAAGCAATTAAATACATTATAAGGTGGATATTAACACTCGATCTGTTATGGAATTCTGAAGAATTATAGAATAGACTTTCTTAACGGGGGTTGCACCTGTATTCTTTACTATTCCAAAATCGGAGGCAAAGAATATCCATGAGTGTCCACTTTACAGGGATGTGGGAAAGTCCGGGACAGTCTTCGAGTGCGGAAATCATCCTCTGGCGGTGACCACACACGCAGATGTCAGCACTCTTGGGTAATTCCCTCCGCTCTCCGCTGGCCCAGGTCAGAGAGAGTTCCCCAAACCTCTGTCCGCTTAAAGGATCACCTGCTGGGGCCCCTGGGTGGTTCAGTTGGTTAAGAGTCTGGGTCTTGACTTCGGCTCAGGTCATGATCCCAGAGTCAAGGAATCAAGCCCCAGGTTGGGCTCTGCACTGAGTGTGGAGCCTGCTTGTGCTCTCTCTCTCTCAATAAATAAATAAAATTATTAAAAAAATAAAAGGATTGTCTCCTACCTCACCCCGTCCTCGGGCATTGATGTCCCTTCACTAGATCACGCAGACGTGAAACTGCGGCCCTCCCAGTGACATCAATGACCAAGACTTCCATGCCTCTCCGAGGTTTTCGGCCCTTTAAGAGAAATAATAAAGTAGAAAAACGATGTGTTTATCTTCTCTTTGTCCCACCTCCTCTGACCCTCGGAGTCATTTGCTAATGGGCTAGGATCTACATGACAAAAGAGGAGGGGGCGATGAGAGCGGTTAAACAGGGTTTGGTCTTCATTGGTGAAGTAGGTTAAGAAATCTAGAACTGGAACCCGAGGTGTCTGCACTTCCGCTAGCTGAAGTTTTCTGGAAGAGGAGAAAATGGGCAAAATGTATTGAGTCCGACTGTGAATTCGATGTCGCGCCCACTTAGTCTTCATGACAACACTGCAACAGGGATCTCTGTACCCATTTTATAGCTGGGGACACTGAGGCTCAGAGAGATCCAGAACATTCCCGAGGTTCGGGTGTTTGGACATGAACAAAGTCCTGTGTGACTCCAGTTCTGCTTTGCTTCTGACCCCCCACCCCCTTCCCATCCCCATGATGGCATTTCTTTTATTTTCTGTGGAATGATTTTCAGAAGGGGCTGTGCCAAGTCTGTGGGTGCATCAGAGCTTGAGGGAGACCAGTAAGGGACTCTCCTTCTAAGCTCTAGCTAGCCATGCCTCATTCTCTACCTCAGAGGTAGCTCTTGGAGCATGGGAGAAGGTTCTAGATCTTCCTCATTTTCTGTTGTGCTTTGTTTCTTCATTACCATGGGCCAACAAAACCACTGTAAGGCTAAACCAAACAGACGCCATGACAGGCTTTACGTTTCCCCTCTGATCTAGAAGGCCTAGGTTTCAGTTCCCCGAAACTAACAGGCAGTTACACATTGCCTAGAGCAAGAGACCACCTTGGCAACACCCAATCAGGGAAGGCCGGCTACCACTCTCCACATTCCTAAGGGTGAGGCCTGCAGATGGGAACTTTAGATAGGACCCTGTTACCTAATGTTAAAGTTAACCTGATAGTCACCAAACAAGACCCTAGGCTCGCTCTGTAATTGGTTAATTTCAAAGATACCCTAAATGTTGTAATTGGGTCCCGCCAAAAGTAACGAACGCTCTGAACAATGTGTGTGGTTAAACCTGTTGTCAATGATACTGTACATTATGATTGGATTGCTGCGCCTGTGTCGCAATTTCCTGTAACTCCCCCTTCCCAAAACTCATAAAAGCCCTACCCCGCCCTTGTTCAGGGCTCTCAGCATGAATCCACTGCGCCAGTAAAGTCTGTGAGCCCGAGCTTAGGCTCGGCCAGCCTGAGCCCGTAATAAAACCGCCCTTTGCTATTGCATGCGTGACTCGGTCTCCCTGGCGGTCTCTGGTCTTTGGGGGATACTGCGACTTGGGCATTACACCACCACCACCTTCTACCCCTGACACCCTTTGCTTACCACTTTCAACAATAAAAAGGTACAGATAAAGGTCTAGGTAGCGCATCAGGAAGAACTTCTTGACTCTGAGGCTCTGGGACCTACAGATGAGAAAGTCACAAGGCTCTTGTGTTCCCCTTTCCAGGAAGGCTTTAAGGAAAAGGGCCACCCTGCCTGGCCAACTAGGGCTGGGCACAGTTCTGCCCGGAGGCAGGGGAGTCTGGCGATGACCTCCAGAGGGCCCTGGCGGCCTGGGAAGCGGGGGTGGTGGGGGGGACATGGGGGGGGGAGTTAGCCGCTGGCCGCTTGGCCGCAGATGCTCGCTGTCATCAATCAGTCGTACATCTGTTTGCTGTGCCACTTGTTTAAAGAGCGAGGCGTTTGCTAATTGAAAACTAAAAGATCCATCCGTCTCACTCACAGCCAGCATGAAATCCACTCAACCATGCAAGATTGGGGTAAAAGCGGCAGCACAGGGCTCCGGTGCCCCTGGGTTGGTGCAGCCCGCGGAGGCCATGTTGCTCCCCTTCTGGCTCCTGAGTGAGCGAGGCTTTCCTCCCCACTGCAGAGCCGCCAGGGGCACCCACATTACAGTGCGTCTCATACCTCCTCATCCACTATCCTCAATCCCGCCCACAGAGAACGGTGTTCTTAGCTCCAATTTAAAGATGGAGAAACTGAGTCTCAGAGATCCCAAACTACAGAGCCAAAGTCACACACCTGGTATGTGGTAGGGGCAGGGCACCAATCTAGGTCCTCTGACTAGTCAGGAGAGGGGTGGCTGTACACTGGGTGGCTCTGTCCCTGGACTGATATAGAAGGTGCTGAGCTGGAAGGCACCAAGTCCTTCCTTAAGTGGATTAAAACTCAGAAAGAATGACCTCAGGGCAGACCAGGAGGAACACTGGGATTTCACCAATATCTGCGATGCTTTGTTGCTTAAAAGCAAATATAGCAAAATGTGGGGGTTCCTGATTGCTAGATTATCTCCCTGTGAAGGCTGCAAAAGGATGGTGGCCAGCCCTGATGGACAAGACGGTACCAAAGACAGGGAGCCATGTGCCCACTTACAGGCTCTCCCTATGCCCAGTTACCTCCAGAGATGGCTGTATTTGAGAAAAGTGCTGTGTGCACCTCCCATATGGGGACCGGCCCAGCCCCGGATCTCTATGGAGTCTGGAAAGGCACTCCAATTCACTGAGCCTCACCCAGTTTCCCCTTCCAAGGGATGAAGGTGGGGGGTTCGATGAGTGCTCAGGTCCTTCTGTGATCCTGTGGGTCATTGGAGGAATACAAACCTAACCTTTGTGTGCCCAGAGTGACTTGGCCCCCGCAGCAGGGGACTGGCTCCCTGCTCTGTGCAGGCAGTTCTTCACAGGTGCTGTTCCTCCTCGGGGCACGCTGGACTGCCCTTCTCTCCGGTGGGAACTGGTATGCCTTCCTCAGTGCCAGTTCCCGGGAAGTCTCTCTCGTCTGTGCTCCACAGCCCCCCCCACTCCCCTCAAGCCACGGTGCGGCGGTGTTGTGCTAAGTTACAGGTGTCTCCTAGAGGTCTCCGCTGCACTGGCAGGACATGAGAACAGGGGCCTGGTTTGATTCCCCTTGGAGACCCCGGAACCTGGCACAGAGCCTGACAAACAGAGAACAGTCAAAAACTAATTGCGGAAGACCCCACCTCCGTTTGCAATCAAGGGTGAGCTGGAACCCCCGGAGGCCCCCTTTTGAACTTCCACTTCAAGTCAACTCCAAGCAGGTTTTCCCCTGCAAGAGTCAAGCAACAGAACTGACCACAGGGGTTCCAAGACCAGAGGTCTGTAAACGGACTCTGGACAGCTCCTCTGGACGCGACTCCTTGGATGGGCTACGCCTCCTCCAGCCTTTATCCTCCGACTTCTTAGAGGGAAAGAACTAGCAGACACTGAGGATGCTTGGTCACCAGCAGCCCTGAATGCACAGGGTGTCACTCACTTCGGGGGTGTGGGGAGACCACAATGGGCAGTGGATCGCTCAGTTCCCGCCCCGGCAGCCACCTGCACCCAAGCCGGGCCTACTGCCACCTCTGCCCGCTCGCCGCTCCCGGCAGGCTGGCGCGCACCTAGCCCGCACACCCGCGCGAGGGGGGGGGCGGGGCCTGTCCCAGGGGCGGGGCCCGGGGCTCCCCGTGGGCCAGGGCGGCCCCGCCCCCCTCCCGCGCTCCGGGGCTCCGGCGCCGCGAAGCTGTCCAGCCTCAGTGCCGGAACCGGCCGCCTCCCGCGCGCACCGCGCCGCCTCCGCGCCTCGTCCCTGCGCTGCACGCTCGCCCCGCGCCCGGCCCCGCCCCGCCCCGCCGCGGCCGGTCCGCTGCTCCCTGCGGGCCGGCGCCGGCCAAGCGGCTGCCCGCCGGGGCTCTGAACGGCGCGGCGGGGCCGGGAGCCAGGGACCCGCCGAGGAGAGCGGCGGCCCGGACGGCTGCCGGAGGGGCGGCCGCGCGTGGATGCGGCGGGAGCCGGAAGCCTCGAGCAGCCGGCGCCGTCTCTGCCCCCGGGCGCCCTATGGCTTGAAGGTAAGCGCGCGCAGCGTGGAGCGACGGGCGGTCGGGGGCCGAGGGGGGTCGCAGGGAGAGGAGCGGGAGGGAGCTCGGAGGGCAGCGCGCCTGGGACCAGAAGTTTGTCCGGCCACTCTGGCGCCGTCTGCTTGGGACCGACCCGCTGCCTGGGACCGTCGGGCCGCTGGCCCCGGGGGGGACAGGGACACAGCGGCTGTCGTCCCCTCTGCTCCGTCTCGGCATCCCCAGCGTGGCCCGGGTGGGAATCCTCGCTCAGGGCATTAGCGGGCGGGGTCGGGGCCGCCTGCCCGCGGAGCGCGGAGAGCCGGCGGGGCTTCGCAGGGCGGCCGGCTCCGGACGGTCTCGGGAGGGCACGTTCCGCCCCGCACCCAGGTCCGGGACCCCAGGGCGCGCGGCCAGACTTTCCGACCTCCAGGGACACAGAAGGGTTGTTCTGGGCAAGTCTGGATTTGTGCGACCGGAGACTTTTCCGTTTCTAAGGACGGAGGCCGAGGCCGCGTCTGCCCCTCCTCTCCCACTCCCGCTCGTGCCGCTGTCCTTGGTGCTGAATTTACATTCTCCTTCGCCATCTCTCCGTTTGAAATCCAGTCGAGGAGGGAGGCCGAGGTTTCAGACTCTTCTAGACCTGGGAAAGGGGGTGACGGTTGGGGCAGTAGTGGAGGGTGACTGTTCCACTCTGGAATGGACCAAGAGCCTCGGCAGAGCTGTGTGCGGAGACAAGAGGCAGCTCTCAGAGCCAGACAGAGCGGGTCCCCATCCCTGTCTGCGCGGGCAGCCTGTGAGAGGTTCCTCTGGAAGAGCAGAGGTAAGAGGGTGCGTGTGCATCTACACAACAGGCTTCGCCATGGACGCAAGTCACAGCACCGCAGCTCCCTAGGGTCAAGCCCTTGCTCGCAGCCACAGGAAAGCTGTTTGAGCCAGTGAAGTTGTCCCACCTGGCATCCCACTACTTTATGTGATGGGGGCTCCTGAAGTTGGTGGGTACAAGGCACTTTGTGGATCTCTCTCCAGTTCCTTCTGCAGATCCAATCATTTCTGGATTTTGACCAGGATGTAAACCTTTCGGATTAATCCTCACTCCTTCCCAGGAGCTAGATGATCAGTGATTCTTAGTTCCCCCCTGCCTCCACCCAGTGCAAATATTCTGATTCATACTGCAGCATTAGGACCACTTGAAAAAAAAATCATTCTTCTCATGTTTCTCCCTCTTGCTGCTGGGTTTGAGGAGGGTGGGCAGAGAGAGAGAGGTTGGTGAATGTGACCAATTGCAAGAGAACTAGTGGGCTGGTTTGCTGGGTCCCAGCTCCTGGGCTTGACTTCTTTGCTTAGTGTTCAGGATTCCTGGCATATCTTGGGGCGGGGGGTAGTAAGTGGGAATGATGCCATCTCTGAAATCAGACAACAGGTAGGGAAGACAATTGAGAGGGTTAGACGTAGATCCAAGGGAGAGCCATGATAACCCCAACCTTGGTCTCTTGAAGAACGTTTTGAGTTCCTTCTACCTTCTTTGCACAACCTGAGGATGAAGGGTGCTTGGAAAAAGGGAGATTCTGATTTGTTGTAGAGGTCTGGGGCAGCATTTCCCCAATGGTTTTGTTTTCTGTTTTAATGAACTCCCTGCCTCTGAATCACTAGAAAACTGGTTAAAAATGGATTTTTTCTTGTTCTTCTCTGAAGAGCTGCTGAATGAGAATCTCAAACTGAAACCCAGAAATGTATATTTTAACAATATTTCTCAGTGATTCATGTGTACACAGGTTAAGAAATCATCTCTCATAGAAGTTCATAGTTCTTTGACTAGAGGAAGCACGATTAAGATCTTCAATTGACCCCTCTGCCTCTTTTAGTTTATCATGTTAAATTCTTCAGGGGTGACACTGGGGGTGGACGGTCCATCCCCCAGATTCAACCCTTTTGATGAAATAAAGGATGCAGCCTAATCTCCTCTCTGCCAAGATCCTCTCTGTTTTTTTTTTTTAATTTCTAAAACAGATATTTGGCCTCTAAGAATCACCGATATGGCTTTAGGTTGACCTATGTAAATATTAACTGCCCCCTTCTAGGGGCCAACCCACTGTGCTCTCCTGACCCTCCCTTTCTGAAGGAATTATTGTCTTTCGTTATGCATGTGCTGTGGTCTGCTAACCCCACTGCTCCTGAAATGCCAAGAAGTGATTAGTTCAGCTTAGCAGCACGTCATGTTCCCCAAGGCTGGTAGCCACTCGCGCCCTGCTGGCAGGGACATATTGGCTGTATTGATTTGGTTCTTGTGCTCTATAAGCTAGCAGGCTTGTAGGGGTGAATAAGGCCAGTAAAGATGCTTGTGGGCTATTCCGTTTTCTACCTTCACTCAAAATGTTGGATTTTTTTCTGTCTAGAACATGCCATGATATAGGGAATTTGAACTTGAGAGAAATCTTCTGTTCCCCCTCCAACCAGGGAAAATGAAGGGAGCTCAGAATCTCATAAAAAATTTTTTTTGGCCTCATAATCACCTGGGATTGACGAAGCTAGACTGGTCTGAGGTAACTGTTCTGTGGGTAAACATGTATAAGGGGAAAGTCATGTGGACTTGGCCTTGGCTTTCCCTCCAAGTGAAAGTCATATATTGGTGTCGAGGAACTGGCATGTGGTAAAAATAGCACAGTTTGTGTGGGGCGGGGTGGGGGTTAAGGATAATGAGACTTCCTTAAGCCAATGCTGTCCCTTCTTGTGACTCATATTTTCTGACCCGCCAACCCCCATTTTCACCCTTCCTATGAATCTCCAGCAGTGAAGGTGTTTTAGCCACTGGTAAAGGAGAGGAGAATCAAAGTTGAAGTTTTATAATGTCAGACTCCCAAGCCATATCTCCCAGAGTCAGGTTGTCACAGTAACCTGAGATTTGAGATCTTGAAAATACCTTAGCATGGCTGCCTACTGCCATTTCTGTTGGAACATTGTCACCAGGACTTTAAACCCATAGATTATTTGGGCCCCTCAGAGGTCATTGGATGCTCTTGACTCCTAAATGGGGTAGCTTTTCTCTTAGTCCATAAACATGGTGGGCTCTCTTCTATTATTGAAGTGCTCCCAGAAAAAAGTGGCATAAGCTTTCTAGTTCTAAGCCACCAGGACTGGGCTTGGTAACTGAAGCTTCTCCATTCTGCTCGGAGCTCTGCATCTAGCTCTGCTAGAGCACCCTGCATCTAGGAAATGCTTGGAAGCCATGGGCAGCAGGAGAGGCACAGTGTGGCTCAGCTCCTCGGTAGGAACCCTTTCCTGTCTATAGCCTCTCTCTTAGCTGAACCCCAGCACCAGATTTCCCTCTCTCATCCCCTAGTAGGGCCTTTCATGACCCTGAGAGGACTCCAAGCCTTGGCTTTGGGATTCCGTGCAAGCTCTCCAGCTCTTCTGGATGCTACATGGAATTGCCAAGGGTTTGCAGTTTGCCGATTTACCAGCTCTGGGTGAGATTTTCTGCAGCTTTTTAAATTACTCTAATCGTGTTAGAAGCCAACATGAATACACCCCTGCCTCTCGACGGTCCTTATCACCATTGTCATTGAAGATTTCTTTCTTATTTTTTTTAAACAATAGAATCATATTATTTAAGTGCACAGGTGTGGAAAATAGCTTGATTACAGTGTCAGTGCATGTGGGTGGAGGAGTAAAACTAGAGGATTCACCACTTGGTTTGTTCCCATTTGGGTCCAAAGAAAGGAGAGCTACTTGCCCTGCTGAGCTGGTTCCCCTCTTCTTGTCCTTTCGACCTCAGTCTGATAAATGGGTTAAATTAACACCCGTGGCAGCCGGGATGCCCCTGGGAGGGTGCAGCCTCCTCTCTCCCCGGAGACACGGGGATGTTTCTCTGCAGAAGAGCAGAGGCCCTTGCTGGCTCTGGCTCCAGTGCAGGGAGGAGCCAGAGATGACGCGCTGGGGCCTGGGGACTACCCCCTTCTCCGGGGTGGAAGAGGCCACATTGCTGCAATGTCCCAAATTCAGAGGCCCGGAGGAGCAGGGCCATCTGAGAGAGTGTGGAGCAGTGTGTGGGGATGGGAACCGAGAAGGAGTAAACTCTTTGGGGGTCCCCAGAAAAGGCTGATGTTACATACGTATGTATTAGACATCAGCTTTGTGCCGTTTGGCCAATTTGTTGTAATCTGATGGCACCTGCCGGGATTTTCAGTTTCCAGGAGACAGGGGAATTCTTTGCTGTCTACAGTGATGGGTAAGGGAAGGAGGGAAGACCCCTGGCTTTCCCTGGAGCACTCTGAGTGATGTCAGCCTGCTCTCAGACAGAGGATAAGTGAATCCAGGCAGACTCAGCCCCCAGGGGCCCATCAATAGGCCCATCGCCAGCCTGGGCAGACGGGCCTTCCAGGGCGCTGGGGCTCCGCACAGAGCAGCAGCCACAGCCCCAAGGACATGCCCCTGCAGATGTCTGGGAACCAGAGCGAATCCTGGGGTCCGTCCACTCGTCACCAGGCTCCTTCAAAACGTGCCTGCCCTTCTCATTTCCACCCCCGCCTTGTTGTCATTGTTTGGATTCTAAGTGGCCCAGCAGGGGAAAGGCATTAGAAATGAAATTATTTCTGTTACACGCTGTATAATTGCCTTCTCTCCTTCCTGTTACCGCAGGCAGCACCATCAAGAGCAATTCCCCAGGAGCCCTTGGTCTGGGGAAGCGGCTCACTCACAAGCTTCCTTAGAAGGGCTGGCTTCTGACGAGCGGCCCTGCTCTCCAGTCCCTCCGTTGCTGCCTCATCAGCCTAACGGTGAACATCTATTGTGCACTTGCTGTGTGCAGGGTACTGTGCTGAGCACTCACATGTGGCTTTTGTTTCTACTCTCCGTCTTGCAACAACTCTGTGAAATGGGCACTGTTATGATTCTCCTTTTTACCAAGGAAGAAGTGCGGCTTGGAGATCTTGCACAAGATCACAGGGCTAACGTGCACGGTGGAGGTTCAAGGCCAGACTGTCTGATGCTAAAGTAATAGCCCTCTCTGACCTAGGTCATTGGCTACAGGATAGGAAAGGAAGAACAGGGCTAAGAAGGCACTTTCTTTGACAAACTGAAATGACAGCAAGCTTTGCATAGGAGACCAGAAAAAGAGGAGGTCACTGAGGGAGAAGAATGTATGGAAAAAGTTCTTGGGATTCTTCAAGTTGAGGACCATCCTGGAAGTTGTTCTGGCCTGGGTCTTGCTCCTTAGGGTCAGATACACTGGGAATGAATCTCAGCAAGCAATGGGAGCAGAGGAGAAGGGGCAGGAGCAGAAAGAGGCAGAGTCACCAAAGCCTAGTTGCTGGAGGGAGGGCAGGAGATGGTGTGGACTCACGGAAGGGCTGGCTTCCCTGGGGAAGCTAGGCTGAAACTGGGCTGCCGTGAGTGCTCATCTCTTTGAGGTGCACCAAACTGTTGGCAGAGGATACAGCTCGGGCTGCTGCCTCTCTTTGGCCTTTGGTGTGGTTTTCTCACCTTACGGGATGGAAACATGTCACATCTTCAAGACTAAGCTTGAGTTTAGGTGAGCGGGAGTGGGATGGCCTGGGGTAACAGATGCAGGAATAACTTGTGAGGGCTGCTGTAAGGACTAATTGCTCAGAGGCTGGAGAGGCCTGGGCGTCCCTGGGCAGCGTTCGTCTGTCTACCTGTGGGTTTCTTCCCAGACAAAACAAAGGAACTTTTACATGCCACCTGCTACCTTGGAATTCCTAAGATTCCACAGCACTCCGGCCTCTACCGAAATGACCAGATAATGGGGCTCACCTCCCAATAAGCTAGAAGACTTCTAGCCTGTGTAGGGGAACCTCACCATGTATTTTATGAATGCCACTCTGCAGTATGTGGTCCTTTCAGCCCTTAAAACACGGCATAGTTAAGCCTTTGGGCCCTGGAGAGAATTTGCCGGAATTTGGATTCCACCTGCAATACTTCCTAGCTGTTACCTTGGGCAAGTCGGCCGACCTTAAGTGGGGATGTTCATGCCGAGGTGGTGGTTCCTGTGATTACTTAAGGCAGGAGATACAAGGCATTGGGAGAGTCCCTGGCAAAAGTAAGCACAGCGCTTCATAAATGTTCATTGTAATGACTGTTACTGTAATTATTAAGGAACTGGAAGGGGACGGCGGCACCTGGGTGGCTCAGTTGGTTAAGTGTCCAACTTCGGCTCCGGCCATGATCCTGCAGTTCGTGGGTTCGAGCTCCACCTCAGGCTCTGTGCCGAGAGCCCATCACAGGCTCTGTCCCGAGAGCTCCGGGCATGAAGCCTGATTCGGATTCTATGCCTCCCTTTCTCTCTGCCCTTCCCGGCTCATGCTCTCTCTCTCCACCATTAAATAAACATTTAAAAAATTTTTTTAAAATAAGAAAAACAATTTAAAAAAGGAACTGGAGGGGGAGCATTTTCAGCTGCTTTCGTTTTGCACTCACGTTTTGCACCCGGTTTCACCTCTCTGGAATGAAGCATGTTTCTAACTAAAGCTTTCTTTCTTACACTCTCCACTTACCTGCACCACAGCCCCTGGCCCTCCCCTGCCGGAAGTTTTTGCTCCTCTCCAGCAAGAGGAGCTGCCACTGCTGGACCACACGTTATGTGTCACGTTTGCTCACCACAAGCATAGCCGCCGTCTGTCCTCAGCACTGTCATGGTACCACTGACCATATTGCCCGTGCTGCACCCTTTGTCCCCTGACTTATTTGTTCCATTGCTGCAAGCCTGTGCCTCCCACTCCCCTTCACCCATTCTGCCCATTTCTCCACCCACCTCCCCTCTGGCACCCATCCGTTTTAGACTTGATTGGAACCTTCCTGATTGGTCTTGTGACATGGGATGGTGCGCTCTAGCTTTTCATAGAAAGTCAAAAATGAGGAGAAAATACTGGTGCACAAGAACAAGGAGGTTTTTCTTTCTTTGCTCTGGCTGAGAAGCCCAAAGAACCTCACACTAAGAACCTCAAAGCTTCCACAAATACTGTCTGTCTTCTGGGGTCATTAATGACAAAGCCAGATGCCACCCATGTTTTGGGTGAAGGGGTCCTGCCTGAGAAAGGACTGTAACTCAATAGCTTCTGGCCCTAGGACTCTCTGATCCTGAAAGCTACTCCCTTTCTTCGGCTTTTTTCCTTTTCTGTGAATCCTTCCCTGGAGAGGACTCTTTCCTAATCGATGCATCTACTTCTGGCCAATTAAAAAGGCTTACTGTTTAGGGAAGATAGAAGATTTCCAAGGGCATCATGGGTGTTTCCTGGTCATCTTCCTCGGGCCATGGGGTCATTCCCGTCTGGGACCCTGAGCTTCCTCAGCCCTTACGTTCATCTATGGAAGGATCAATAAGAGAATTGTATTGACAACAGGCACTAGCATCTGGGGTCCCAAGCAGAAGACGTCAGGCCCCCTAAAGAAACAGATATTTCCATACCCACCTTTCCTTGGGGAGTGTATATAACAAGGCCTGGATTGTTCCGGATGCCCAATGGCACAATGTCTGCCTTCTGGCCAGTCTTCTCTGGTGAGCTAGAGGGAGGTGGTCGGAGGTGATGAATGCTTTCCATAGATTTGTGTGGTCCTCCATACATTCTGGATCTTTCCTTAGTTACGGTCCATGGTGGCCAGCCTCCAAGATGGCCCTCAATACTCCCTGCCTGCTGAGTATCTTCTTATGTAATTTCCTTCTTCATTAAATAGGGAAGACTATGTACCGATAGGATAATGCCTAAATGGCAGACCTATCCGAGGATAGGTCATGATGGGTAGTATGATTTCTACCTTATTCTTTCTCGGATCACTCATTCTGGAGAAAACCATCTACCATATCATGAGGACACTCCAGCAGCCCTATGGAATGTCCTGCATGACAAGGACCTGAGGCCTCCTGCCAACCACCATGTGAATGGGCCATCTTGGAAGCAGATCTTTCCCCTCCAGACAAGCCTTCAAATAACTATGGCTACTTCCAAGGTCTTCAGTGCAACCTTCTGAGAGATCTAAGCCAGAACCACTCCACAGGGTTGCCTGAATTCCTGACCCACAGAAACTCATTCAGATAATAAGTTTTTGCTATTTTAGGTTGCCGAGTTTGGGGATCATTTATTATATCATAGTAGAAAACTACGACACACAATGAGATTATTCTCTGTGAAGTTACTCACAATTTTCTTCCGCCATGACACTCGAGTCCCTTCACTGTCCACGTATAAGATGAATTGCTCTTACGGGATCCAGACGGCCTCTGGTGACCTTCAAGGGGACACGTCTGGCTTGGTTCTGGGATTTGAATGTGCTCGTGGCTCACCCAATATAGTCGTGAGCCTCGCAGCCCTCGTCTAACCAGACCGAGCTGTCGATTTCTGTATTCGGTCGCCTGTACTCCCTCTTCCCCAATGTCTTCTGCTGTGGCTGCCCTTCCCCGGGCATTTCACTCTTCATTCTTTCACTGAACCAAAATTACTGAGCACCGACTATGTACCTGCACTCCTGGAACTTACATTCTAGTGTAAGGAGACAGATGGTACACAATCAATATACAAAGGAAATGAGTGAGTGCGTTAAAAGGCAGTAAGTACTTGAGAAAAGAAAAATAAATTGATGAGGGCTATGCGATATGGTGTGGTGAGGGGAGGGGGAAGAGGGGAGTTTGCATGGGGTGGTCAGGAAGGATGTCACCGTGAATGTGATATTGGAGGAAAGACTTAAAGAATGTGGGAGAGTGTATTTTGCAGACACCAGAGAGAAGGGCATTCAAGACAGGGGTTCATAGAGTCTGCATCCATTATAAAGCCCTTTTAATAACTGTCTCGTTCCCTCCGGGGCAATAGTAATAACTCTGCATTTGGAGCTCCCTTTTAATTTTCAAAGCCCACGAGGCAATAGTAATCTCTTGTATTTGTAAATCACTTCCTCAACCCTATCCCTACTGATCCTTACAACACGCTACTGAAGTAACTGTTATAACCTCCATTTTGCAGATGTGGCCACTGAGGCTCAGAGAGGCGAAGCAGAATGTACTTGGTTCACAGAGTTAGGAAGTACTGCCTTTGAAAAACTCTTGCGCTCTGTTCTTATACTGCTGCCTGAATGCTTAATGCTAATCTTTCTATTGTGCATTTCTTTTTTTCTTTTTATTATTTATTTTTTGAGAGACAGAGAGAGACAAAGCATGAGCAGGGGAGGGGCAGAGAGAGAGGGAGACACAGAATCCGAAGCAGGCTCCGGGCTCTGAGCTGTCAGCTCAGCACAGCTGTCAGCACAGGGCCCAGCGCAGGGCTGGAACTCAGGAACTGTGAGATCATGACCGGAGCCGAAGCCGGACACTCAACCAACTGAGCCACCCAGGCGCCCCTTAATTGCGCATTTCTTGTCTTCCCCGCAAGACTGAGCTCTTTGAAGTAGAGTCGGCCCCATGCTTCTCCAGAGCCTGTTAGAACCGAAAGGGATGCTGAGCACTTGGTACCACTTACGGAAATTGTGGTGTGAGTGATGGGTGGGAGGGGCTTACTTCCCAGGGGCACACCTGCTTGAAGCCCAGCAAGAGCGTCTGGCCGCGTCAGCAGGTCAGCAAGATGCTTCATACCTTCTCTCTTTCATCCTCAACTGGCTTTAGCCACGAGTACTTTATGCTGGAAATTGTTCAGAGTTGTTGCAGGGCGTGGAAGTAGGGGGTTATTGGAGATTTGGAACCTGCTTCAATCGGATACACACATGAAGAAGAAGCTACTAGGTGATCTGTCAAGGAAACATACCGTATGTGGGGGTCCAGGTCTGCCCAGAGACCTGAAGACAAGCAGGCTGGACGAGCTGTTGAGGTCTGTCTTTGGAGCTTGGATGGTTTGCTTGGATGCTGAGGTTGTCGGTTGGGGAACAGGGTTGGTCCTTAGTTTAGTTTCCCTGAGAAAAGCACTAACAGTTTGAGCATATCTTTCCCCGAATCACTTCTAAAACATGAGGTGCCCACCCCCTGCCTGTCCAGGTATTCAGTCTAACAAAGTGATTCAGAGGATGAACTTCGAAACCAGACTGATAGAGGCTCAGGTCTGCGTTCTGCCAGGAACCAACTCTGTGACCTCCATCAAGTTACTATAACCCCTTTGAGATTCAGGTTTCTCTTCCATGAAATAGGGGCGACTGTGGCACCTTATAGGGTTGGTGGGAAGTGAATGCATCACGGACATAAGTGCTCAGCTTCCTCCCTGACATGTGGTAACTCTCAATAAACATTCCCTTCCTAATTCTCATTTTAATAACCAGGAGGCATTGAAAGGTCCACAGGATCCTTCCCAGTCTGTGCTCCACATTTCATCCTCTCTCTTCTGGAAGGAAGAAGGACATCGTTGCAAGAAATCAGACAAACTGGGACCTGACTCCTAGAATGTTATTTTTGGAAGAACCCAATGCCACATAACAAGAGAGAACGGCAGAGCCCCGGGGCCCCTTTGGCCACACCCTGTTGTGGCCGACTTCAGGTTAGAGCCTGCAGTAGTCAAAGAACCCAAAGAAACTATGGCTAAAGAGCTAAAGTTTGAGCTGGGGACAGTACTGGGTGAGGCCAGAGGCGTTGCAGGGACCAGACTGTGAACTCTGAAGCCTTGGGAAGACTGTCCTGAGGGGAAGAAGAAGCCATCGTGAAAGGTTGGGTTTAAGAAGAATAACACGATTTCATTTGCATTAAAAAAAATCACAGAGGCTACACTATCCCCCCACCCCCACCCCCAGAGCTGAAGCTACAGAAACAAGATTAAAAGCAGGACAGCTGCGGCGCCCGGGGGGCGGCTCTGTCATTTTAGGTTAACTCAGGTTTCAGCTCAGGTCATGATCTCAGTTTGTGAGTTTGAGCGCTGCATGGAGCTCTGCTTGGGATTCTCTGTCTTTCTGCCCTTCCCCTGCTCGTGCGTGCACACACACACACACACACACACACACGCTCTCTCTCTCTCTCTCTCTCTCTCTCTCTCAAAATAAATAAATGTTAAGAAAGAAAGAAGAAAGAAAGAAAGAAAAAGAAGGGAAGGAAGGAAGCAAGGAAGCTGGCAGAGTTTTTGTCTTCCCAGGACAGCGATGCTGGAAACCTGGACCAATGTGGGGCAGTGGAGACAGAAAGACATGAGTGATTCGAAAAGTTGTTTAAAATTCAGCAGAACTTGGTGACGGATGGACTATGGAGGATGAGGGGGAGGGAGTAGCCAAGGATGATTTAAAGCAAGAAATCTGAGCCAGGTCAAAAGGGAAGTGCAGACAGGCCGTGGATATCGGAGCAAGAATGGGGGGGGGCGCAGTGCTGGAGGGATTCAAATCAGAGACCTGGTGGTGTTGATGAGGTCAGAGAGCTGGTGTAAGGAGGAATTGAGTGCACGAGTCGGGTCACAGAGGGAGAAAACTCAGTTTCTGATTAGAAAGAGGAGCAGAGAGCAGTCCTGGGTGATGAGGAGGTCCAGGATGCAATCAGGGGAATGAACAGGTGATTGAAGGGGAGGGTGCACCTGGAGAAGGGGGCATCAAGGAACCGAAAGGCCAAGGTCCCGGGAATGGATCCACCCAAGTTAATGTCGGGCCCGGGGCTGGAGTGCAGGCAGGGAGCTAGGGACCAGAGTCTTTGTGACGTTGGGATGGGGCCAGGAATCTATGGATGGCTCTGGCAGAGACAGACGGAGGGGTTATAGGTGGGGGGCCTGCACCTTGAAGGAAAGGGGTCTTCACAGGAGGCCAAAGCAGCTAAGGAGACAGGGAGGGGCCATGCTGTCGGTGGAGGCTGACCCAGAACCTACCTCTCCAGTGTCACCACACTGGGGTTCCCTTCCGTTCCCTCACTAGCCCCGATCTCACTAGATGATGTTCCTCTCCTCGTCTTCAGAGAGTGGAAGAGAAAGAGGAGAAGAAAGGAGAACAGAAGGTGGCGAGTAGGTGTTAAGCTGTGGATAAGCGATGAAAGAAGTGGCGGTTATGATGAAAAGAAAATGGATCTGTTGACATCTGTCATTCCTGTGTTCACTCTACCATAACCAGCCTTTGAATCTGTGCTCTCTGCCTGAATGCTCCAGCTGTAAGGTCCTTGACCTTGAAGGCTAACTGCTAGCCAGCCTTTACAACTGAGCACAGGCATCACCTCTTCCAGGGAGCCTCCCATGGTTTCCCCCCTACAATGTCCCACCCTCCTGGGCTAGAGACCCCTCTATATTTCCACAGCATGAAGTGTAAGGTTTATGAGACCGTATTGTAATGTTTACAGTTGCCTGTTTACTGTTCTGTTTCCCCATTAAGTGTTAAATTCCCTGAAGGGGGCAATGAAGCCCTTACCTCTCCAGGCTTAGGTACTGGCCCACGGCACGCAGTGGGCCTGTGATCAGGGGAATCCCCTGCCCCCCCCCCCGCCCCACAGTAAGAAGACAGGGGACACACTGTCTTCTGCTCATGCTTGAAATCCCTTGTATTATTAAGTCAGGCTAGGAAGTTTCTCCAGCATTTGACATGGACTGGAGAGGTGCCAGCATGCCAAGGCTGTAAAGAACGTTAGGGACCCAGGCTAACGCTTGGGGCACGGAGGAGAAAACCGTGCCCAGAGAGGTGAGCAGTGCAACAGAGCCTGACGGCCGCCCAGCAGCACACCAGACCAGACGCCAGGTCTGCTGGTGACCCTGTCGACTGCCCATCATCGGCAGCCAGTGCGCCGCGCTGTGCCCAACAGCCAGAATGTCTTCCGCATTCCCTCCCATCCCTGGGTCCCGAATTTGGTGGCCCTTAGTCCTCAGCTCTACCCCATCGCCTGGGAAAAACAGATAAATGTATTGTAAAGCAGGACCTAGTTGGTACTTACGGATTTTGAGGGGCTCACAGCTTTGGGGGATGGGGCTGTGGATGCATTAACGTTCCCGTTTCTCACCGAGAAGCAGATTGTAGGCAGGTGGGTGCTCAGTCTATCAAAGGACATGCAAAAGCCCTTTGAACGCTATGTTACTGTTAATAGCGATGACAGAATTGGGTGGACCATCGGCTCCTTCGTTGTCAGCCAGATCTCAGCAGTGGGCAGCCAGGAGGGCAGGGGAAGGGGCCGTGTCCGTGCTCTGCGCCGAGCACACGCTTGGCAGGTAGTCAGCCGACGAGTGTGCGGACGCACGCGTGCGGGACCGAGCGCATAGCATCCTCTGCAGAGCAAGCTGAGGTTCGCTCAAGAGCTGACACGTCGCGTCCGGAAGGGACGAAGGAAAACCAGGCGAGCAGCCTTGAGAAGCCAATGTCCACAGCTTTTCTTTCTTTTAAAAAATTTTTTTTTAATTTATTTTTGAGAGAGAGACAGAGCGTGTGGGAGATGGGCAGAGAGAGAGGGAGACACAGAATCCAAAGCAGGCTCCAGGCTCTGAGCTGTCAGCACAGAGCCTGACCTGGGCTGGAACTCACCAGCCGTGAGATCATGACCTGAGCCGAAGTCGGCCGCTCAACCTACTGAGCCACCCAGGGGCCCCCCACAGCTTTTCTTTCTAAGCACTTCTGCTTGGCTCCTGGATGTGACAAAAGACACGGTGTGGACGGAAGATGGCTGCAGGCCTGTGTACATTCCCTGAGCCCCAGAGCATGGAGAAGGTCTCCAGAGGGAGGTGCAAGGTGGGCAGGCCTTGCAGAGTTCACAGCCCTGTGGCTTAAACGACGTGGGGCCCAGGGCGCCTGAGAAATGCATTCGTTTCTGCAGAAAAAGTACCACAAATCGTGTGTCCCAAACAACAGAGACTTATTCTCTCATAGTTCTGGAGCCTGGATGTCTGAGAGCGAGATGCCCTCAGTTGCTGGCAAGGCCACGCCCCCTGTGAAGGCTCCAGGCTCTTCCTGGCCTTTTCCAGCTTCTCTTGTGCCTGGTGTTCCTTGGCTATGGAAGCAGAATTCCAATCCCTTCCTCTTTCTTCACATCGTGCTTGTGTCCCCGGCTCTCTGCGTCCTTGCCTCTTCTCGTAGGGACACAAGCTGTTGGATTTAGGGCCCCCCAATCTGATATAATCCCAATGAGATCCTTAACTAGTTACCTTTAATAAGACTCTGTTTCTGAATAAATTCAGATTCTGGAGCGCTGGGTGGTGTGGATTTGGGGGGACCCTGTCCAGCCCACTCTAGGGAGCCTCCTGACTCGTGGGTCCATGGAGACATTCTTTGCCTCTTCTCGGCCAAGACCGTTTCCCTTCCAGGCACCTTTTGTTGGAACAGCTGCCTAATTGACGCCTCATCTCCTGAGTTAGGAGGCAAGTAAGGACAAGAGAGAAAGCAATTAGTATGACTAGGATTTCGGGATTAACTGGGACTCGCTGGCCTCCTGGTGGCGTGGGCAGTAGGGGGAAGGGAAGGGGAGTTTGCAGGAAGAGAAGGGAGGAAGGGGGCCGCTTCAGCGTTCTAGAAAGGGGAGGCCTGCAGCCGTGGGCGCAGGCCGGGGAGGGAGAGGGGCCCCTGTGTGGCTTGGTCAGTTAAGCATCTGACTCTTGACTGCAGCTCAGGTCATGATTCTAGGGTGGTGAGACGGAGCCCCACGTTGGGCTCCGCGCTGGGCATGAAGCCTGCTAAAGATTCTTTCTCTCTCTCTTCCTCTGCCCCTCTCTCTTGCTTGTGCTCTCTCTCTAGAAAAATAAATAATAATAAAATAAATAAAATAAAATAAGATAAAAAAAACACAACAAAGTGGCTTGTGTGGTCGTAAGGAGCTCAGGGACCTGGAGTCAGTCCCTCTACATTTGTCCTGCGGGCATTTATTAAATGCCTTCTATGTGCTAATGCTCTCATTTCACAGGTGAGAATACTGAGGCTCCCGGAGGCCAAGTGTATTCTTCAAGGTTCTTGGGGGCAGAGCAGGACCAAAATCCAAGTGTGTTCTCTCTCTCAGTGAACCTCTTACGAAGTAGTGTTCTTCAGTTGTCACATTCCCGTCTGCCATGGGATCCCCATGAAGTCAGCAACCTGGGTCTGGCCAGGGCATCACCGCGCATGGAGTGTGTCCCCAGAAGCCCCCTGTTGGGTGGGGAGGGAGCCGCTAGTCCCGCTTTGCTGGGGACGGAGGGAGGGAGAAGCAGAAGAGCTGGGATCTCACTGAAACTCCTGGATCCCTGCTCTGCGTTACAAGCCAGAGCCTCCCAGGGAACCCCCTCACCGGGGTCCCCAGCTGGCCAGTCCTTAAGGACATGAAGATGATAATGCTGCGGGGAACTTTCTGGGCCCTTCAGGAAGATTACAGATCTGCAAATATGGAACCTGAAGCCTTGCCGATTCACCTTCTTGTGGTAAATTCACCGTCCTGGCTTCCCCAGAAAGCAGCGTGACAGCATCAGGACCTGCGCTAGCATCTCCCGGTGGGCCCGGGCCACCGGAGCCCGCCCTTCCGGGCTCGCCAGTGTGGGTGTGGGCCTGCAATGATCTGGCCCCCACCGGATGCTCAGCAGTTGTGTTAGCCCTCAGAAAAAAGTGAGCCCCTGCATGGGGACGGTTGGGGCGGGGGTCAGGGAAGGAAGTGCTGAGGATTTCCAAGGACCTGCTGTCAGCCCAGCTCTGCAGCGGAGGCCTTAGAGACTCACTGTGGGGCTCGGCTTGGGGCCAGCTCCAGCTCCTTGGGCACCTCGTGTGCCAGTTTGTCTGGCTTCTGTCTGCCCTCCGTAGCAAGTCTGTCTCCATGGTGATGTCACAGCCCCAGGAGTCTGTGGTCCTGGTGGGGGGAGGGGACAAGGGGAAGGGCAGCAACACAGGTGGCCCGCAGCCTGTGCCTCTTCTGAGCAGCAGAGCTCCAAAAGGTGGGGGAAAGTGCCCCCACCAAAGGGTGGCAGTGAGGAGGGGGCAGGGCTGCGGGCCCCCAGACATTCTTCGGTCTGGAGAAGGAGCCAGGAGCTCTGGTTTTGGAATGTCTGTCCTCAGGGGCCATGGAGGCCAGCCGCTTGGGGGTCTTCTTGGGTGGAAACCAGAGACAGCCCAGTTGGGCAGAGCCCAGGTGCTTCGTGACCTGGGGAAACCCACCCAGCTGGCTGCCCCCTTGGTGCCCTCCTTCCTGTTTCACTAGACAGCAGACAGAGGACCTCTCTCCTCCCGCTCAGGTGGGGGGAGGTCTGACTCAAGCGTGCGGGAAGTGGGGAGACACCAGTGCCAGCTGGGTGTGCCAGGGTCCTCCGCAAACAGCACCGGCCACTTCAGATGGTCCGGAATAATGGCCTGTCTTTGGAGGCTCATGGTGGAGCGGATCTTTCTCCCCCTTTGGGATCATCTATTGCAACAGTCCTGAATGATGATGGTTGATTCGAGCCGCCTGTAAGCAGAGTCTCTGAGTGTCAGTCCACCAGACACAGAGACCCAGAAGACCAAATGGAATGGACACAAAAAGCCAAGAAATAAAAGGCTGAGCCAGAATCCAGCGCCCTTCTGCCAGACCGCCCCCACGGCTCCCTGGTGCCTGCACCAGGCGCCTAGGAGATCTGGCTAACTGACAGTTTGCTGAGGTTTCTTTTTTCTTAGCAAACTAGGCCCACACAGGCCTTCAGAGGGGCCTAGAGGGTCAGGGGTCTTAAGTTCTAGTCTCAGTATCGTCACCTTGTTAAGGAAAGACATTCTTTTGCCATTTGTTAGAACAGTGGAGAACTCTTCGTTCAGGACTGTTGTGATAGACTACCCCGTGGGGAAGAGACCTGTCTAGTCTCCGGGTCTCCGAGTGCACAGAGACATCGGCGGTTTACAGCCCATGAGCAGGATGAGGGATCAGCGAACGGAAAATTACCAGAGGAGACATCAAGGAAAGGGAGGTCCTTGTTAAACCAACTTAATGGGATTCTTGCTGAGGGCAAACCGCAGGATCAAGTGTCAAGGGTGGGTGATTCTTTCTGACTCTGCAGAATTCTTCCTCACACTGAGTAAGGCAGGCCCAAGACATGCCCCGGGACGGGACGAGGAGGTCTCATCGAAAGGAGGACTCACAGGAGGCTGACGAGTGTTTGGTCAAGCCCAATGGGAGGTCAGGGATAAGTGACTTCTCACACCCTCTGGATTCTATCTCTAGAACATGGGGTTGGGCTGGGGCCGCCTGGGGGGCTCAGTCGGTTAAGCATCTGACTCTTGATCTCAGCTCAGGTCATGATCTCATGGCCCCGTGCTGGGCTCTGAACCGAAGTGCAGAACCTGCTTGGGATCCTCTGTCTCTCTGTCTCTCTGCCCCTCCCCCACGCTCTCTCTCTGTCTCACTCTCTCAAAATCAATAAATAAACTTGAAAAATATAGGGGGTTGGGTTGGATGAAGCCCCTTCCAGTATGGACAGATCATGACTACCAACTGCTTTTCTAATCTTACCTCCTTCACCCCGGACTGCTTTTGACAGTTGCAAACGTTGTTTCAAACACATTCACTTTACAACGAGATCCGTTCCTGCCTCCTGCAGCACTCCATTTACTCACGTGAATCTAAAAATCTAAAAATACGGCCAACCCCCAGGACCTCACACATATTGTCTTTAATACTTGTGACAGCCAGAAAAGGTAGGAAATATTATTCCCGTTTCATAGATGAGAAAACTGAGGATCAGAGATGTTACGTACGTGGACACAGGGCCACACAGGAGGTAAGAACGGTCTGCTGAAACCGCCCCCTCGCTGCCTCTGAGCCACGTGAAGCTCTCCCCCAGGCGGGGCTTACCGTCTTCACTTTCATCACAGGTGTTATAAGACAAAGTTCAACTGAGAACATTTTAAAGACCTTATTGGCTTCATTCAATGACTCATGAGTGGGACAGCATCCCGTCCAGCAGACGAAAGGGGCTCTAGGAGCTAAACAAAATGAAAGACTTCTGTGGGTGGAAGGGAGCTGCACCAGGACGTCTGACTAGCAAACAGCAGATTGGGTGTGGCAAGGTCACTGTCCTGTAGGGACGGCAAAGGTCTATCAGGCGCATACCTCGCTAGTGCTAATGGGCGATTCCTGATTGAGGGCTTTCCGAGTCCGTTTCTGGGAGAAGCCAAAATTGTAGCTGAGTCTAGATTCCATGACATGGGGCTTAGCATCCGTGACTCCTTTGGGACCTGTTGTCTTACTTTTAACACAGTGCACGCCACAGGGTGTTCTACCGGCTTCCTCTTTTTCTCTTCCCACCCACCCCATCCCTGTGCCCAGCATGTGAGGTCAGTTAGGGCATCTTCCTGCCCTCAGTGGCTAAGTACACGGGAGACCTTGGACATCTGTGGAGTGAGTATATGCATGACGAACACGTCTATGTCAAGAATTTGGAGCGTGGAAAAATTGGAGATTCTATGGTCTACTGAGCTATGTTCAATAATGGGCTTTCAGTAAATGTTAACTCAGATGCGCGAGCGCACACACACACACACACACACACACACACAAATCATCAGTGCTTGCTTGTGGTGGTGGAAACACAACACAGGATGGGATGGACCAGCACTTTTTTTTTTTTTTTTTGCAGATCAAAACTGATACGTGTGTCTTTTCAAATCAGTTAGCGCATTAATTTTGGCTGGCACATCTGAAGGGAACAGTAAAGTGCGCACCAGCGCAAGGGCGATCCCTGCTTCCTCTCCATCAAAACTCAAAAAGGGCTGTGATTCCGTATTAGTAAACATCGAGAGGCAGTAAATCCGTTTTTTCTCGTTTTTTTTTTTCCTGGTGGTATGCCTGGCCTGCATCGGCGTTCTGTGTCACCGGCGGGGGCCGGAGATTGCAGACTCGGGAAGGAGATCAAAATTGAATAAGGAATTGGTGAGGGAAGCATGTATCGAAATCGAAGGCCTGGAAAATCACTTTGTAATTTAAGAACGAACACTCTGCGTCTGTTTCACAAGGCGATGTGTGTTTATGCAGACAAATTGCTAAATATTCGGGTTCAACACTGTTTAACCAGCTGAGCCCTGGCTTCAGGCCGTTGTTTTTGTAATTGCCGGGCTGGGCTGTCTCACCACTGGGCCGGAGTCCCGAGGGGAGCTAGGAAAGTCTTGTTCTGCCCTTGGGATCCCTTTGGGACCCGGGTGTCCCTCCCCGGCCAAGGCTGGGCCCGGCCCGCACGCCCGGGGAGCGGCGCCCAGAGCATGGGGCCGCTGTCGGGCTGGGCTTCCAGGGCAGGGCAGTGGCCGGCGCTGGCTCTACTGAGCAGGACCAAGGTGACAAAGCCTATCAGCCGCCTGGAACTGCTCCCTTCCGAGGGGCCAGGAGCGGCCTCAAAGCAGGAGGCTAGAGAGCTGCCACGGGGCCGGCACGTAATTCCCAGATGAGGTGCTCCCGAGGTCTGGTGTGTGCGGTGCAGACGGAGCTCGGGCGGCTCTGGCAGAGGCTGCAGAGAGCAGACAAGAGTCAAAGCCTTGCAGATGCCTTCATCCCTAGTCAGCACCCCAAGCTTCCCTCTTCCCCCTTCTCAGTAAGATGCAAACGGGGGCTCCTGACTGGGGGAAGGTGCCCTGCTGCTGTGGGGCTGGTCCAGGGTGGTGGTGAGGGTGAGGGGGTGCTAGGGCCCACTGAGCCTGGAGAAGGGGCAGGGGGCTTGGAGCCCAGGAAGCCAGCCCTGGCGGGGAGCAGGGAGGTTCTACTGCCCAGGGGTGTGGGGGGCCGGGGGCGACTCGGCAGAAGCCGAAACGCGATCAGTTTCATAGATTAGTCCTCAAGTTCCCTGCCTGGAAATATGCAGAAACTCCCAGTCCGCTGAGAAGGGTTAAATGTGAGAGCAGGGTCGTTGTTTTTAGTGCCGAGAACTCTCCTTCTTTCTGTTGCCCGGGAGCCTTTTATGATCGAGTGACTGTTCGTCGAATAAAGCAGCACACTGTGGTGGGCACACATTCTCCAGTCATCCAGACCCACTGAGGCAAGAGGTCTCTGCCTCATGGATGTTGGGCCGAGCACCACAGAGGTGGAGAGGCCGGGCCGGGCAGGTGGCACGGCAGGACCCTGCGTGCTCTGTGCCTCCCCCACTCACATAGACGCGTCTCGGGAGGGAGCGGGTCATCTTGACATCACCCCGCAGGGCTTAGCAAAGTGCTTGGCAAACAGGAGGCACAGGTGTGTATTTGTTAGTTAAAATGGATGCATTCGGGGCACCTGGGGGGCTCAGTCGGTCAAGCCCCTGACTTGGGCTCAGGTCTTGATCTCGTCGTTCGTGAGTTCGAGCCCCATGTCGGGCTCTGTGCTGGCAGCTCGGAGCCTGGAGCCTGCTTCGGATTCTGTGTCTCCTTCTCTCTGTGCCCCTCCCCAGCTTGTGCTCTGTCTCTCTCTCTCTTTTTCTCAAAGATAAGTAAATATTTAAAAACATGAAAGCGTTCATTTCTAGAGTTCTTACAAAACGAGTTACCCATGTCCTAATCAGCTCTGGGTCTCAGTTTCCTCTTGAAAGAATCTTAAATGACGTTCACCTCCAGAGCTGGTTGGATCACATGGGGTCAGCCTCCGAGCTCCAACTGAGGGGACTGAGCATCTTTCGTTCTTGGCGGAGCTGAACAAGAAGGCCTCAGGTGGCTAATAAACAAGGTAGATGTCGTGAGGTTCCCGCGGAACTTGGCCTGGGTCCAAGGAGTCCTGAGGAGACTAAGTACAGAGTGACACTTTCCCACCAGCCAGGACAAGGTACAAAGGAGGCACTAATCTGCTCATTAATCTGCTCCCACTAGGGTGTTCCAGAAGAGAGTGCAGCCATGATAGTAGAGAGAACTTGGTGTGAGGCAAGTTCAAGTCTACCCTCTACAGTCTGTGTGATCTGGAGTAAATCACTTAACCTTTCTGAATGCAAATTTCTTCATCAGTAAAACAGATACTTGTGAGGGGTCCATACGGTTGTGCGCTGGTAAATATTTTAACAACCAGGTCTCCGAGAAAAAATAATGCTCTGATTGGTAGCATTTGCCGATTCCATCATATAAATCGTCCAGCAGGGCTGATTTCATGCTGCCAAACCGACATTGTTGAATGCAGAGCTGGGCAGAGAGGTCTACACAGCCAGCTCCAGTGTATCACTGGCCCACATGGAAAGATGCCCTGCTCGGGATTGGGGGTGCGTCAGGTGCTCTGGTAACATCAGTGCCTTCCTCTCCTCACCCCCCCGAAGGGACTCGAGGTGACCTAGGTAATAAGAAAGGCTACTCAGTATGCCGTGTTCATTGAACAAATATATATTGAGTTTCTATTGTACACAAAGCAAAACAAGGTTTTGTATTTGTACAAATACAAATTTGTACAGAGTATAAGGAGCATGGAAGAACAGGGAGCTGATTTTTTTAAGTTTATTTATTTATTTTGAGAGAGAGAGCACGCTAGCTGGGGAGGGGCAGAGAGAGGGAGGGAGGGAGAATCCCAAGCAGTCTCCACGCTGTCAGCACAGAGCCCAACTAGAACCTTGAACTCACGAACCGTGGGATCATGACCTGAGTTGAAATCAAGAGTCAGATGCTTAACTGACTGAGCCACCCGGGCGCCCCGAGGGAATTATTTTTAAAAGTGTGTGACCTAGCCTTGCCTCTAGAGACTCCAGCTTGGTTGGGTCACCCTCTCACGTGTGACATTTTAATCACCTGTGGACCTGTCTGTCCCACTGAGCGGTGATCTCCGTGAGGATAATGATTATGTCTTACTTATTTTGGTGTCCACTTGGCCTAGCACTTGGAGGGTCTTCAGCAGATATTTGTTAAATGAGTTCAGGAGCTTGAAATCTGTCTTCGGAGGCCAAAGTAACACACCCCAAATATTCAGAAAATAATGTAATAATCATCCATCATAATTACATAACGTCTCCCTTGATTGGCATCCTACAGCCAAAGAAGACATGTTCAGTTAAAAGTTAGCATTTATCGCGTGCCTCTGTTATGCTGGCCACCAAAATAATCACTCAACACACTGTCTCATTTAGTCTTTGCAACAACCCAGTGGGGAAGATGCTGTTCTCAGCCTCATCCCCATTTCAAACGGGAGGAGCATGAGAACGGAGTTAGGTAGGTCTCCCAAAGTGTCGTACTGCTGACATTGTGCATCCCAGCCAGGGTCCTTACTACCCCATGAAGCAGAGAAAGCAGTTATTCAAACTTCATAGGTGAGAAATCTAGCTGAGCGGGGGCGGGGGTTAAGTGCCACCCAGAGTCGCATGGCTAACAAGGTACAGAGTCAGAATGAAGCCCCAGGACTTGTACCCAATCCCTAGCACAACGCCTAGCATTACAAGGTGCGGGGCGGGCTGCTGCACGCAGCAGAGGCTGGTTCAGAGAAGAGCAGGTCCCGGGAGGCCATGTGGTGGGGAGGGAAACTTCCAGAAGAAGTATGGCTTCTGGAACCTTCCAGAAGCTTAAGCTGAACCCTGGGGAGCCAGGATTGACCTGAATCAGCAGATGTCATGCCCCCAACACACACACACGCGCACGCACACACACACACACACATGCAACGTTGCTCCTGCCTCCTGTCCCCCACACGGACAGCAAGAGGTGGCTTTTGGGCACGCTCGCCTCATCTCGTGGAGACCACAGGAGAGGCCCTGGCGGCAGCCCCCTGCTTCTCTTCCGCTCGTTATTTACGTACAGGATTCACTGGCCCCTGGGCTGCCCGGATGGCATCGGCTTTCCCCGCCATCTTCCTCCCTGACTCCTGGACGGGGCTGGCGTGCTTCCCATCGCTTGGAAAGTGCCGGTGTCCCGCGTCGAGTCTGGAGTCAGCCGCCTGGGACACTGCGGGCAGCGAGGCAGCCAAGCCCGAGGCTGCGAACAGCGTCACAGGAGGAAGCGCCTAGGCTGTCCTCCCGCAGGCTAGCCGGGAGCTGGGCGAGGGGACAGGCGAGGTCACTCGGCCTCTGGACCCTTTCCCCGCCGCCGACTTTTCCTGTGAGGGTTTATTTTTTGAGTCATGTACACCGCTAAGGTAATAATTTTTGAAAGGTTAAAAACGACGTTCTCAAACCATGACATGTCAAAGATGTATTTAAGTCATTAGAGGGGTGATAAAACCAGGTTCACAAGAGAAAGAAGAGAAGTAGATTTTCAGCGGAAGGAAGGAAGCAGCTGGGATGAGAAGCTAGACCAGATACAAAGCTTCGTCACAGCGGAGTCGGAAAGTTTGGGGTTGCCTTCCCTACGGGTCGGAAGTCATGTGTAATCTGTTTTCTCCCGGTGACGTCTCTCTCCCAGGGCTGGTCCCTTACAGATAGTAAACAGTCAATAAAATACACTCCCCTAGAGACTCAGCTGAGCCTCAGATGGCATTGTGCCTTATTTCCAGGTTTGGGATAAATTTTCTTTTTCTTTTTAAATTTTTAAAATGTTTATATATTTTTGAGACAGAGAGAAAGAAACAGAGTGCAAGTGGGGGAGGGGCAGAAAGAGAGGGAGACACAGAATCGGAAGCAGCTCTAGGCTCTGAGCTGTCAGCACAGAACCCGATGTGGGGCTCAAACTCACAAACCGTGAGATCATGACCTGAGCTGACATCCGATGCTTAACCGATTGAGCCACCAGGCGCCCTGGGATATATTTTCTAAACAGCCCAAAGGAATCCAGCTGGTCCTGTGTTGGGGGCGGAGGTTTGTGAGGTGCTGAATATATCTAGTCCAATGATGCATTTCAGAGCTGGGGAATTAGCCACGGGAGGGGTCGGAGACCCATCCGACCCTTAATGGAAAGGACATGAGCTGAAGACCCCATTGGCCCTCTGACTTCCACAGGCTCCTGCCGGGCCTGGTGGGGGCCACAGTCATGTGATGGGGCCCCTAGAATGGTGTCAGTTCAGAGCCCTCGTCTGCTAATCCCTGAAAAATCTGATTATTTCCCTTTCTCCAGTGCAGAGTCACCCTGGTAAAAGGCTGGAGATCTCTTTGGGGAAGGCTGGGAGAAAGGCTAACAGTATGAAATGTTGGCAGTGTAGCAAGGTTCCTCCCCAAGGGGACCCAGCCTCCCCTTCCTGCGAGGCATCTGGGTCTGTAAATTGACTCAAGTCTTGGAACTCAGTGACGGGTTATGACTCCATTTTTAAAAATGTTTATTTTATTTATTTTTGAGAGAGAGAGAGCGAGCATGAAAGCACTAGCAGGAGAAGGGCAGAGAGAGAGGGAGACAGAAAGTCCCAAGCATGTGCCGAGCCCAACTCAGGGATCAGACTCACCAACTGTGAGATCATGACCTGAGCCGAAGTCAAGAGTCAGATGCTCAACTGACGGAGGCCCCAGGCGCCCCTGACTTTCCACTTTGATGGTTCAAGTTAGACTCGTGTCCACCTGCCTGGAACAACTCTTCCCTTTGTACAGATCAGGGAGCAGTCTGGTGGATGCTCGTCTATTTCTCTCGTAGGGACCCTGCGACCTGATGCCGGGGTCTCTGTGTCAGATCATTCTGACCGCTGCCCTCACTCCGCTGCCCATCAGGGCCTGGACACAATGTGGGGTCTGAGGAAAGAGCCTGTGAGAACGTGCTGAGACAGGAGTTCTGAGGCTGCTTTGGCATCTAACGAGCTGGGTAACCTTGGGAAATTAATAAACCTCTCTGGGCCTGCTTTTTCAACTCTGAAAGAGGGAGTCATAGCTCCACCCGGCTGGGTCAGAGGGCTGTTGGGAGGCTTTTGAAAACTGCAACATGTCTTTAAGCTGTGGCTGTTTGTGTCACGTTGGCTTCATGGAAAGCTGGGGCCGACCCACTTTGAGCTTTGGCTCAAACGGTGATGAATTGGTTGCCCTCATTTTAAAATAAAGGGGCTTCATATGAAAATTCAGGTTTTAGTCTTGTTTTCAAACCCTGGAATTCTGGGACATTCTCCCCTGGCAACAATAGACTAGGGGCACGCTCTCCCCAGTTTACCAGCCCCGGTCACCCCATCGCCCACAAGCGATTTATTGAGGGTGCCCCCAGGGGCCGGGGCCGTGCCAGGTGCTGGGGGTGGATGCACCTGTAGCAATGGGAACCATCGATTAACCGCGTGATGTGAAGAGTGTACCCAACAGGGGAGGCGCCAGTCCGGCCGTCGCTCTGGGGACGCCTGGTCCTCCACGCACTGGGATGCCCCTCTGCTCGCTCACACCGACCCCAGATCCCTTCCTGGGCTCTCAGCCATCTCCCTCCGACGGTGGGGTGACTTTTTGCTTCTCTGGGGGTCTCTCCGGCTTCCGGGTTTGGAAGCTCCGTGTGGCTTGTCTGAGTATGTTCTCTTGCCAGGTGGTAAGGCTGGTCTTGCTCTTTCTTCAGCCACTGCTCCAGCTTAACCTCTCCACCTAACCTTCCCCTCGCTCCCCCTGCACACACCGCCCGGTGGTGTCAAGTCCCAGGGTCACTCTGCTCGCACAGCGTTTATCCATCCGGCCAGTTTTGCAGAGCACGGACTATGGGCGCGCGCTCAGCGGGAGAAGCGTTATGCTTTTGGAACCTGCCTTTGGCGCACCGCGAGCTGTGCCTCTTGGAGGGACACCTGCAGGGTCCAGCTATTTGCAGGGCACAGATGCCCACCCCCAGTGAGTGCTGAGCCCTTCCGGTCTCCCCCAGGGATCTCCGACGCTCCCCGGCTCTATAAAGAGAACGGATTACCGATGTCATCTTGTCAGACTCTGCGGGAGTGCCCATGAGCCGGTGCCTTCGGGGACAGACTCTCCTGGGAGGTGGGGCGTGCCCCACGCAGGGTCAGGAGGACGTGGACAGCTGGGGATGAGGGCAGCTGGGGAAATGATGACCTGCAGAGATGAGGGAATAGGGATGATGACGCAGGACAGATCAGCCCCCACAGAAGAGCAGCAGGGGTGGTTGGGAAGGTCGGAGGTAAAAGGCAGGAGCCTCCAGCCATGGCTTTGGCGGGTGGGCTTGGAAAGCAGGTGCAGACTGGGGGAGGGGAGGAGCGAAGCCTGGATTCCAGCTTCCTCCTTTCTCCTCCGTCCCAGCTCCAGGCCCGCGGGCCTGTCTCTTCGCACAGGCCGAGCTCAGCACAGCTCCCGTGGCCCGGGGAAGCTACAGCCTCTGGTCAACATACGCACCCAGGGCCGACTCGAATGAAGTCCCAGCTCAGGCCTCTCCAGGAAGCATGACTGGGGTTTAGGAAGGCACGGGGCAGCCTGCCTTGCCCTTGCCCTTGGGCGAGGACACTTAGCCACCCCAGGTCCCTCTGGTTCTGCCTGCCCACCCGGCCCTTCTCTCTTGGCTGGGGCTGGGGCTGGAGGGGTGATTCATGCTTCTGCCAAGGGACATCGCATTACAGTTACAGACACACCAGCGCCTTCTGAGGGCAAGATGCCGTGGCAGGGACTCCGGGGATTATAAGAGTGGGGAGCAGCTCTGAGGGGGTGCCAGGAGCCCTGCGTGCCCAAGAATAGCCAGGGAGCTCCTCCAGCGTGTGGGGCACGGTTCCCAGCCCGGCTCTTCCGGGCCTGGGGTTGTGGGTTCTGGGAACACAGTCACTAGCCGGTGGCCTCCAAGGCTGGGCTGCCCCAGGCTGAAGCCAGACCCTTTACCCATGGCCCTGGGCTACCCGCGGGGCCTGGGTGCACGGCTGGTCTCCTCAGGGCTTGGGAAGGGTGTCAGAAGACGTCTGAGTCTTCCAGTCTCAAAGCTCCTTACCCCTGGTGACTCACCCACGACTGTGCCTCCCGGCTCCATCTCTCAGAGCGAGGATGACCGCCGGCCTGGAGGTCCTCGGAGCCTGTCCTCTGTCTCTAGGTTCCATCTCCAGAGACCCCTCGGGATCCTTCTGTGGGGTCTTACCATCGCCACCACCACAGACATCTGCTTTAACACGCAGTGGCCATGGCGGACAGTCGTCCCCAGCCTGAGGGGGGGAGGATCCCCAAGCCGTCCACACAGTCTCCTTCCACCACTGCCTTGCCCCCCCAGCACGGGCAGAGCTGGAGATCGCATCATGGGAGGGGGGGTGAGGGCTAAGCCTTGGTGGTCCTCTGGGGCGGCCACACTTACTTATTCGGAAAGGAAACCAAGGCCCAGAGGTGGGAAGTGACTCACCGAGGCTGTGAGTGCGGCAGAGCTTGGGTCAGAGCCCTTTCCCTCCGGGCCCTGTGTCTGTGCCTTGTGTGGTGGGTCACACTCAACCCCAGAGCTCTGCCTTCGTCCCCACTGCCCGCGGAGCTCGCTCTGAGGCAGGACGGACGCCAACGTCCTGGCCGACGGGCTCGTGGGCGCTGAGTGCCGGGAAGAGTCTTTGCTTCGCTTTAATTCCCAGAGGGTGGAACGGAAGCACGGACAAGCAGTAACGCTGTCTTCCTCTTGCTCGCGGCCGGGCCCTCTGTGCAGCCTGGATGTGACAGAAATCCTGACGTCAGTACAGAACCAGAGGGCGCTGGGCCGGAGGGGATTTTATGATTAAAAAACAACAACAACAGGATCACAGGGTCTGTGTGATGCCCGTGAGGCAGCAGGGGGGACAGTGGGGAGCAGAATGGGGCCGGGCGAGGCCTGGGGCCCTGCCTTCACCCTGCGCATCGGCCCAGGCCCAGGGTGTGCAGGGCCTGCCCTCCTTGCAGGGGGAGCCGGTCTGGGACAGGTCTGGATGTCCAGGGGCCGTGGAACGCGGCAGGGTGTCCAGGCTCCTCTGCAGACCTATATTTGCTCAACCTTTGTGCCTCGGTTTCTTGGGCCAGACCCAGGCCTGCCGCTGTCAAGGCTCCAGTGGAGAGCGGAGGTGGCCAGGGCGGGCCTCTGTGATGCCCGCCTGTCGGCACGTAGCAGGCAGGCGGGGGGGGGGGGTGTGTGTGTGGAAGGTTCCCTGCGAACTCCCTCCGCTTTGGAAACACAGAGAAAACGCTTCCCCTCTGGTGACAGCGCCCTTGTCATTGCCACAGACTCCTCAAGGGTGCCGGTGCCCCTCCGTGTCCCAGTAGGGCTCCTTCAGACTGGGCGCCGCCAGTGGGTGAGGCCGGTGGCACCTGCCTTCGGAAATGGCAGAGAGACCGAGGGCTTTGGAAAGCCAGAGAGGCCTGGGTTCGAATCCCAGCTCTGCCGTGGACTGGCCGTGTGGTCACGGGGTTTTCCAGCGGAACTACAGGCCGGGACAGGTGCAGCACAATGTCTGCTCGCGGTGACACAGCAGAGGCCGTGGATTCTTCTGTGCTCACGACTGCCCACAGAGGCCTGCGTCGCACAGCGGGGTCGCTGCGCCATCACGAGGCTCGGCAGCGGCGTGGGCAAAGTATCTAAGGGCATCGTGAGTGCGGGGGTTGGGGGGCCCACAGCCCCATAGGAAAGAGTGGCTCTGGGGGCCGCACCCAGGCTTGGTGACCGCTGGGCCCCAGCCCCACGGGGTCACAAACGGCCCTGAGCCTCACCGGCTCCGCCTGCAGCACAAGCATTGGTAATAGTTACCGTTTACGGTTGTTCCGAGAATTAGAAGAAAGGTGAGTCAGGTTCACAGCAGTGTCCGGTATGCCGCGAACCATTACTGTGACCTGACGTTAGTGCCGTGGCCACGAATCAGAGGCGTTCTCTCTGGCACTGGATGGGGAGGGCATCCGGGTAACCAGGGGTGGGATCCAGCGCCCTCCGCTCAGGGAGCAGCTCTGGGGACTGCGGTCAGATCCGTCATCAGGGACACCTGGGAAGGGGTGAGTGGCCAGGTGGAGCCCAAGACCCCGCACTTTCGGTCCACACAGGGAGCAGAGCCTGTGTGCCCCAGCAGGGCTAACACAGACCCCCAGGGACTGCCCGGCAGCCCTAGGAGGAGCAGAGTGGGACAGAGAGAGAGGCAAACTTGCCGAACCCAGAGAATGGGTGGCTTTCAGGAACTCACAGACTCAGACACCTCCAGGGGTGCACTGGCTTCAGGGACAGGCTGCCCTTGGTGGAGTCCTGCTTCCGCCACCTACTAGACAGGCCCCTCTCTGGGCCTCAGAGGATACTAATCACTGGGCCAATCTTAACCCACCTCTCCTTCCCCTGAGCCTCCTGCCCCTGGCACCAGAGGGCTGAAGCCCTCTCTGTGCTCCATCCCTGGGTGAGTGAGTGGCCAGGGGACCCTCCCCTTTGCCTGGGAGGAGTTCCCGCACCCTGGCCAGCAGAGGGGAGCCATGGCCCCGCCCCTTCCTGCAGACACCTGGGAGGGGCCTCCCACGGGACCACAGGGGATGCCTATTTCCATCAGAGGTCATTTTCAACTCACAGAAAATGTGCTAACGAAGTTCAGAGAGTCCTCTCTGCTCTCGGCCTCGCTTCCCCTGATGTGAACATCTCTGCTAACCAGAGCACAACTAGCAAAACTTAGAAAGTCACATTGCTCTGATACTATTAGTGAAAGAATAGGATTGATTTGCATGTTGCCAGTTCCTCTACTGATATCCTTTATTTGGGGTCCAGGGTTCCGTGTTGCATTTAGCTATTCTGTGTCCTTAGTCTCCTCCAGCCTGGGATACTTCCTTGTCTTTCACGGCCTGGAGATTTTTGGAGGCTTCTGGTCGGGGATTTGTGGAATGCGTGACACCCGTTGGAAACATTTGTGATGGAGTGGGAGGGAGCACAGGGTTCCTAAAATGTTTCCACTTTCTTACCTCTCTGGACTGCCAGAGCCTTGCCCACTCTGCCCGGTGGAATGAAAGATCTCATTTAGCTACAAAAGCGGGAGGCAGGTAACCTGTTTCATGTGCCACATTAGCCACGTCACCTCCCTCTGCAACACGCGTGCTCTTTCTGACTCCCACTGTCTGCTCGCGCTCGCCTGTGAGACTCAGTTGCCAAGCCAGGCCCTCGATGGAGCTGGTCGACCGCCCGCGAATGTGAACGAGGGGTTGACCCAGGTCCTGCCCCCAGGAACATGTCCCCGGGTCCTGATCGGTGCTGCGTATAAAAGGGGCTCAGCAAACCTGCTGATGACGGAGTAATCTCCATGAGGCCACATTTGCAGGTGGCCCGTGGGGTGCAAAGCGCAGCCATGCACGTTACAGAAGTCCAGGGGCCACGCTGCCTTCCTGGTAGGGAGACTAGAAACAGGGGCACCTGGGGGGCTTAGTCGGTTGATGCAACTTTGGCTCAGGTCATGATCTCACTGTTCCCGAGTTCGAGCCCCGCGTCAGGCTCTGTGCCAACAGCTCTGAGCCCGGAACCTACTTGGATTCTGTGGCTCCCTCTCTCTCTGTCCCTCCCCCGCTCATGCTCTGTCTCTCTGTCTCAAAAATAAACAAACATAAAAAAAAAATAAATAAAAACAGGCAGACAGAACTGCATATTCACCAGACAATACGGTGGAGGCCCTCTTGTCCAGCAGGGCTGGGTGGCCAGCTGAAGAATTCCACTAAAGACAAGATTCATTTTAAAAGTGATACTTTGAACATTTCATTTCCTTAGAACATTCGTGTGCATGCCTTTACCAAATGTCTGTGTGTATCTTGAGTCTTTTCTCTGAGCAGAGTCCCTGATTCGAGTCTGGCTGCTGCTTGTTTGCTTAAGTATTGCCTTAACGTTTTAGCCACAATATCTCGTATTTTCACTTTGGCTTTTGAGTGCAAAGATTGACACTCATGAAACAACACACATGTAGACTCCCGGATTGTCAGAGGTTTAGAGTTATCTCATCCACATAGAACTACTCAGGATTTTTTTTTTCTAGTGATTTGTCTTTAGCAAAACACTTCCCCGGTGTGTTCCACTTAGTCAGGGTGGAATCACGACTCCGGTTTTGTATTCAGAGGTCATGGTTTATGAAATGGTGAGCCCGATGCCCGGCAATGAGAAGAGCCAGCACGAGCAGGTTTGGGAACGGATCTAATGGCCCGGTGGGCATGCGGCCCCCCGGCTGTGCCTGAAGGTTAGGCAGAGCCCGGCTCCCTGGACCGAGGGCTCCTGTGCCATGGGTGCCGGCAACATCCCCCTGAGAAGAGGGTTGGACCGGGACAGCTCCTTCAGTGTCCTCGCAGAGTGGAGGACGTCGGAGATCCTTTGAAGGGCGTGATCTCTCATCCCCACCTGCTCGCCATTTGTGGAGCTCCTACTCACCCCTACCTGCTCCTACAGCTGCTGCGGGAGCAAAGAGGAGTAAGATTCACACCTTGCACATTAGGAGAGTGCAGGGAAGGGGAAGAGTCAGACCTGCCACAAGCACCAAGAAGAGCAAACAGCGTGCTGTGAGACTGAAGAGGACTAAATAAGCAATTCTCCCTGGAGGGGATCATGGAAGACTTCTTGGAGGAGGTGGCCTCAGAGATCATGAGCGAGAAAGGAATTTGGAAGAGGCAGAGACCACGGGGCCTCTCAAAGAACACAAGATGTTGTCCTCTGAAATACAAGCGGAAGGTCCAGCAGCGCCTGTTTCCTGTTATCACCATGCACCCTGGAGGGGACAGGATCCTTGAGCCTACCTCCCCCCCATCAAGTAGATCCTGGAGTATTTGTTAGAATCGTAGATGAAGAAAGAGGGTGCGGAGCTGGTCTTGCCACAGGGAGCCCAGCATCTCGCAGAGTAAGGAAGGCAGCCACGACCCGCAGGGCACCTCTCCCAGGTCCCCAGCAGCCCTGCCTACCAGGCTGGTGCATGCAGAAGATTCCAGACCTCGCTTTATCTCATGCCAGGAAGATGGGATGTTTTGTCTCAACCTGTGGTGTGCACTCTGGTTGCTGAAGAGATTAGCACTTCCTGGGCCGCAAATATAATTAGGAGATCAGTCAGAGAAAGGCTGGAGCACAGGCACACTTTGGGGAGAGTTATTTGTGTTTACTGTGTCACTTTGAACATCAGCCGGCAGAAAGGACCCAAGGGAAGCTGTGCTTCAGAAACAGTAGGACGGGGGCCTCCGGAGAGAGGGCTGAAGTCTCCAGGCAGGGCTGGGGAGGGTTAGGAAAGAACTCCGCTTCGCTCCCAAGCTACCTGTGTTTCCAGACGCTTCCCCAACCTTGACAGTGCCTTCCTGCCTGCCACCACCAGCCTGGATGGTGAGGACCAAGTAAGAAAGCACGAGACAGAGGCTTTGTAGCTCAGCAGTACATTAACAGCCTTGCTACCCTAGGAACAGTTGTGAAACACGGACTCAGACGTAAATATGCCCGGCTTAAGCTCATGATCTCACAGTTCGTGGGTTCGAACCCTGTGTCAGGCTCCGTGCTGACAGCTCAGAGCCTGGGGCCTGCTTGGGTTCTGTGTCTCCCTCTCTTTCTCTGACCCGCTCCTGCTCATGCTGTCTCTCTCTCTCTTAAAAATAAATAAAACATTAGAAAAAAATTAAAAAATAAAATGTAAATATATTCAGAGGCTTGGTAGGTAAATATAAGTGGACCGAGACCAGCTGACTGTAGGGCTATGAGGACTAGTGGGGACCGGGGCAAACTTGAGGGCACTGTGCCCGGCAGTCTGGGGCTGGACGTAGTGACAGGAGGAGGGGACCTGTGCCGAAGGCTTGGGGCTTTGCCCTGTTCGTGCTGGGCGCCAGGGGCGCCCACGGGGTGGGACACGCTGGTGGAGGTGCAGCGTCTGTTCTTGGAGTGCAGACACTGCCCCTTCCCCGTGAGCTGAGCCCTCCTCTGAGGACGGCCTCTGCCTTCTTCCACCATTGCGGGCCCCGTGTGAAGGGGGCTGCCCCTACCTGACCGCAGCCCATTATCGCCTTGCAAGAATGCTAACCCAGTGTTTCCCAAACCTCGAGATTCTTAAGAGAAGCTAGTGACCCATTTTAAAATCTCCAAATTTTAAATGCTGTCAGTAAGCTACCATTTTGCGATAATACTGTCTCCATGAGCCCCACGAAACCCATCTAGAGGCTAAATGTGGCCCATAAGCTGCCAGTTTGCAACTTCTGGTCTGAGAGGGATTAGCTAACTGGTGCAGAGTCTCGGCGGCCTGGCTGGAGGGGGTTTCGAGAAAAAGCAGGCAGCCTTGCAGATAAGGATTTGTACCCGCCGGCCATTCATTGCCAGCCTCCAGTTTTTCCATGCAACAAAATGGATTGATTGCATGTCCTGACCCACTCCGAGCTGTTAACTGGTTTGGAGCTCTGGCGTGGGGCTCCTTGTGTAGGAGGGTAGCGAACTCGGTTTCTCAGACACACCGGGCTTGTCCTTGGACGGTGACTGTGTGTGAGAGCACACGATGTGCTGAGGGGGGGGCGGGGGATGAGATGCCGAGGTGCCTTGGCGTCGGGGGTTATTTGCAGGAACCTGGCTGCCCGAGCTGATCCTTGAGAAGAAGAGGTCCCCCCCGCCCTCCTGCCTCAGTCATCAAAGCTCCCGTCAGCAGGAGCCTCAGGGAGCTGTCACAGCCTCATTACTGCTAATTCATCCTCACTTAGTGCATCAAAAGGCTGATTTATCAAATTGGGTGGGCGCACAGGAAGTTTGATTAGCGACATTATGTTGTTTGCCATGACGGGCTCAGAAAACTTAGCTCATCTGTGTCCCAGGAGTCCTAAGGTAAGACTGAAGTGTTTATGTTCTGCCTCAGAAATTCTCGGGATTGCAAGTCAGGGTGGCAGCTCGAGCCAGAGGTATATCCTTTGTTCCAACAGCCACCTGCTCCTTCCCTCCCTCCCACCCCTCTCTGTCCCCACCCACAGGTAGGGGCCTGGGTCAGAGTTATCCAGAGACCGCCTGGCGTGAGCAGGTGCCTGGGCTCATCCGTCAGCCCTCTGGCCGAGGCCCCCCCCGTCTCTGGCACGGGTGGAGCACCCCTGAATCAGGATCACTGGCCTCTGTTGCCGTCCCCGTTACGGCCCCGTCAGGTGCCTCAGAGCCAGAGGCTCAGGCCTTTCCCCACATTCCTGGACAGGAAGCCTCCCCGAAGCACTGTTTCAGGAAGCAGCAGCCCATAAAGAAAACACGTGGTGCTTGGCTGCTCCCTGCACTCGCGCACCGTCCGTGAGCTCGTAGGTGACCTGCGGTGCGCGCTCCGCCTCACCGGCACCCGCAGGACAGCAGGTGTCTGCTGGGAAGGCAGCCCCTAGAAGGAAGGGGCTGAAAGAGAAGGGCTGAGCGGAGGTTGCACACGTACGTCTCCGCGGAGGACAGGGATGGGAGAGAAGTGGGGACACAGGTGGGGCGGCTTCGGGTTAGACTCAGGGGAGACACCCACGGGGCGCCCAGAATCACTCTCCTCCTCAAGCTGACTTCATATCCTTGAAGATGCGGCTGTGGATGCTGGGGGAAGCTGGCAGTGCCCTTGCCAAGCCCTTTCCAGGCACCGGACGGAGAACCGCTTACTGCAGGGGGTCTGTCTAGGGACCCTGCCGGTCTTGGCGACCTTGGTGAAATGGCGAACGGACTCCGTGAACTTGGGTGGGTCTTTTCACTGTTCTGTGTCTTCGTTTCTTATTCTGTGAAATAGATTCGACTTCAGGTTCCTTCCAGGAGTAAAATTCAATTCTCTACGTTTTTCCAGGCTGGCCAGCAAGAGAATAGGAACAACGGAGGGCATCCTCTGGGCCAGAGGGTACACTTGGGGTATCTCACCTACCCTTCAAAATAGCCCCACCAGGAAGGTAGTGGCACCCTGCTGAGAGCCGTTCATGGTGGCACTGCCGTCCCCGGTGCCCGCCCGCACCACAGACGCCCATTAACACCCATCAGGCTGGTGGGCTTCCCGCCCGCACCACAGACACCCATGAACACCCATCGGGCTGGTGGGCTTCCTGGTAGATGCTAAGGACGTACTCGGGACTAAGACACCTTCTTCCCACCAGGCCTCACGGGCACATCAGAGATACGGGGCAGGCACTGAGCAAAGTAAGAACCGAACAGCAGCTGTGAGTAACCACACAGCAGTGCCAACCGCCACGGCTTTTTCATGAGCCCTAGGAGTGATCCGTTCACAGGGGGCCAGGGGAAAGTCTCTGCTGCCTGATAGGACCACGCTGATGTTTTTGCGGGACCCCAGAGCCTGCAAGATGCTTGGAAGCATTTCATTCTATTTGGTTCTTCGACCACTGGCTGAAATCAGCTACACAGGCCCTCATGATCTCGTGATTAAATTATTGTTCGAGATTACACTGAGGATCAGAGAGGTGACTCACCGGGGGAACTAGATTATCCTTCCGCACGTCAGACTCCTGCACGGTGAGATGAGGTGGTCCGGTGGGCACGGGTGCCCTCTGGTCTGCCAGGCCCTGTGGTAGGCCTGGTCACCCCCCGCCTGCCAGAATGGAGGCATCTGCTAGCCACTGTAGCCTTAGAATCTACCAGAAGCTACAGGCCAAGGAGGCCTTCTCTTTCTCAAAGGTTCTGAGGGAAGGGTCAAGGTTGCTATAAATCCACAGGGCACGTGCTGAGAAGACTTCACCCAAAGTTGCCTGCCAGGCACCCCTGACATTGTAGCTCAGGGCTGGTGGGGGGGAACTTCGTGTTGAGTATGGCTGGAGCTTCTCCGGATTATTCAGGGCATTGGAGGCCACAGAGAAGTTGGGGCCCCTCGTCACTGCCCTGGTGTGTCACCTGGACCCTCACGCAACTCAGCCCTGCCTCTCTGGCAGCTGCAGCTGAATCCTAATGCTGTAGTCTTTTTTTTTTTTTTTAATGTTTATTTTTGAGAGTGAGAGAGAGAAAGAGAGAGAGAGTGGGGGAAAGGCAGAAAGAGACTGAGAGAATCTGAAGCAGGCTCCAGGTGCTGAGCTGTCAGCACAGAGCCTGACGCAGGTCTTGAACTCAGGAGACCTGAGATCATGACTTGAGCGGAAGTTGGACACGTGACCGACTGAGCCCCCCAGGCGCCCTGCCTAAGGCTGCGGTCTTAATGATATTAGCCACCTTTCATTAAGCATCTATCACTGCTGGCCCCTTCATTTATATTTTCTAAATGAATTTCCCCACCTCTCCAGTGAGGGGGCAGTCACTGCCTCCGCTCTGCAGCTGAGAAGACCAAGTGCAGAGTGATCACATTGTCAAGGCCACACGGCTAGCAAGTGCTGGGGCGGGGGGAGACTGAAAGCCAGATATTTCTGCCTTTTTGATTAAAAACAAAAAAACAGCAAGCTGCATTGACCCTTTTTCTTTAATTCCCGGGATTGGAGGAAGCTAGTCCTCTTTATAGTCTGGTCACTGCTACTTGGAAAAGCCGCCAATGTGGGGACAGGGATGGGACGGGGAAGGGTAGGCAGTGCCCACCCTGTGGCTGCCCTTCCCGCCTACTTCCGTCGTGTCGGAGCAGCCTGTCCCCGTGGCAGGGACGGTCCCTCTCTGCTCCTTCCTGTGGCTCTGCCCCTGGAGCCCTTCCTCTGTGAGACGCCAGGAGCCCAGGCAGGGCAAGATGCCGTCCCTGTTGGCGGCTCTGCACCCCCCGGAATGAGAGGAGACCCAAGCGAGGAGCGGGAGGAGGGCGGGCTGGCCGGGCCTGAGGGGTGAATCCGGAGCAGCCCCAGGGCTGACCCCCCTTCTCCGCCACCCTGCTCTGCTCTACCCGGAGTCCCCACGTCCTGCCCCCTCGGAGCTCATTTCCTCTGAGCAGGCTGACGCCCTGGAGACCCGCTCCCAGAGTGTCATTTTCTGGAAAACGTCATTGACGGAGGGCACTCGGCTCTGAGGACACCCGGGTGCGGCCTGGGCCTCCACTTCGCGGTGTGGAAGGCTGTGAGCGGATCACGTGGGGCCTGGCAAACAGCAGTCTGAGACCCAACAACCGGCCGGGGTGCGACCCTGGACATGCCCTTGCAGCAGCCCTGTCTGCAGCCCGGATGAAGGCCCCCACCCCGTAGGGGCATCTGGGACCCGAAGCTGAAGACCCTCCCCCTCCCACTCTCAGGGCCTCGCGCCCCCCAGACTCTGCTCCTCCCAGAAGGAGGAGGCTGGGTTCTGAAGGCCGATGGATCTGTGCTCATAACCCACGCGGGTGAACTTGGGTCAGTGACGCACCCTCTCTGGGCCAGTTTCTTCATCTGAGACACGGAAACAATACTGTGTCTCACAGGCTGTTGCGCAGAGGAAGTGAAATGATATGTGCACAGTGATGAACACAGAAAAAGAGCTTGGTAGCTGTTCCATTTGTCCCTCCCTTCTGTCCTCTGGGAAGGGGACCCACCAAGGCTGGCGTGTCCCCCAGCTCCAGCCACGGCCAACACACGGCCGGTTCTGATTCGTCCACAGCCTAAGGTTCTGTTCAGATCGATCCCAGACATCACCTGCTTTCATGGGTGAACAGTTCTGCGTGTGTCCCCACAGGTGAAGGGCTGTACCCAAAGGACCCGGAATGCTAGCGCCACAGAATTGTAGGCGGGGACTCCTGAGTCGTGTCCAGGTCTACTCTTCAGATTTTCGGTTGGGTCGTGAATGGCAAGGATCTTTAACAGTTGGTTTCTTTGAATCAGGAGGCATGCTAAGTTCCCCACGTTATACTTGGCTGATGCGCCTTTCGAGTTTCTTCTATTATATTTTCCACACACTGGATTTGGCTGATTGCATCCCTTCGATTCGCCTTTGAGGTTCAGACACGAAGGAGGTATTTGTTCCCCGCCCCCATCTCCCACCCCCCATCTGAGAAAGGGCTCCTTTCTCCTTTGTGGAAAAGAAGTGTCCCCAGGGTGCCCAGGACCAGCCTGCTGCGGAGGGCTGCGGGTGGGGGCACGTGGGGCGAGGGGCTTCCCCGGCTCCCAGCAGCGCGATAGCGGGTGTCACCTGCTGCGTGGACTCACCCACTCTTTGTTTTCATGAACAGGGGTATCTTTTCATAAAGCAAAGCAATTTTCTGCCAAATAGCGAGGACTGTTTTTCCTTCTTGCAGCGCAATAAGGGCCAGGATTTGTCTCCCTCTTGGCTTTCAAGAGCGTGTTTTCTCAATTCCTTCCTGAAATTAAAGTAAAGGTCAAGGAGGCTGGTCTGAGACCTGCCCTCCCTCCTCTCAGGCTCCTGCTGGTGAGTCTGGCAAAGCGTGTACCTGCTCCCTGGCCTCTGGGACCCTCAAGGGCAACTCAACTCTCCAGTTCTTGTCATCCCGGGGCGGGGGGCGGTGACTGCAAAGGGAGGAAGAGAGAAAGAAGGGAGGGAAAGAGAGTGCCAGCCTGTGGGCTCCCTTCTGAATTTAGATCTGAACCATTTCTAGAGGCTTCCTTCTCCCCGCTGTGCGCCCTCCCTCGGGGAGGGGACCCCGGGCCCCACGCCCTCCGCTCCGCTTCCCACCTGCCAATTTTGTGCGCGGCACGTGCGCGGCCCCAGTGATCCGCCCCGGCCCTGGCACGGTGCGCGGCTGTGAGGGCTTTTGATCAGAAAGCAGGACACGCACGCACGCAGAGAACAGCCCCGCCACCTCCCCGCTTAGCATTACCGGAGCGTTCTCTCCCCGCCCCTCCCCACACTGAGTCACTCTCAGCTAACAGTTAATTAATTTGTGACACTTTGACAGTTTGTGAGGAGACATTTTACGGAGCCTTCACAAAGCGCAGGGATGGGACTGTCAGGCGGATGCCCTCCCTGCCTTCGCTGGGTCCCTCCACGCCCTGGCCTGCCTCCCCCTGCCGCAGACCTCAGGGCCCCGGGAGGCCCTGAGTGAGCCTGGGAGAGGCCGCAAAGCCCTCTCATCCTCCTCTGTCCCAGCCTCTCGGGGAACTCCATGCTCCTGGGGCCCGTGGGCAGACCTGGGGC